>MU223243.1:231771-248254 GCA_018584345.1 Thuja plicata | reverse complement strand
AAATCAAATCTCCAACAATCTCCCCCTTTGGCATTGATGGCAACATATGATAAAAACAACTTCTATTCATGGTTTCTTCTTTCTTTTACAATCTTCTCAATATCCTCATCAAAGATTCATCTACACTGCTGCAGTTATATAGACTGTGTATACTCCCCCAGAGTATAAGCTCCTTGTATGTGTTCCTTGTTTTTCTCTTTGTTTGTGTTCTTTGTTTTTAGTACATACTCCCCCATTGACATCAATGGCAAAGGATGCAATAAACCATTATGCATAGGTACTACTCCAGAAGTAGAGTAGTCAACCATTCATCAGTCACACAGGACTGATGTACTTGCTACTTTTTCTAATCAGATTTAGGATAGGGAATGACTCCCAACTTCTCCCTTAGATACTCAAAAGTATCCTTCGCTAAAGGCTTCATGAAAATGTCTGCCAACTGGTCTTTTGTGCTTACATAGTCCAATGTCACTTCCTTGTTGGCAACTTTTTCTATCAGAAAATGATACTTGATCTCTATGTGTTTTGTCTTTGCGTGCATCACAGGGTTCTTAGTCATGTTAATAGTACTGGTGTTATCACAATGAATAACTATAGGATAGTCAACTTGAATACCAAAGTCTTTAACCATCTGCTTGATCCAAACAATTGTTGTACAATTCAGTGCTGCTGCAACATATTCTGCCTCAGCCATTGACTGAGAAATACAGTTTGGCTTCTTACTTGTCCAAGATACCAACCTTTCTCCAAGAAATACTGCTCCTCCTGAAGTGTTCTTCCTGTCATCAATACAACCTGCCCAATCTGCATCAGTATACACATGAAGTTGTGTATTCTCTGATTTAGGATACCATAAACCATAGTCTATAGTTCCCTTAAGATATCTTAATATCCTCTTGATTGCCATTAGGTGATTATGCTTGGGTTCAGCTGCAAATCTTCCAACAATGCCAATTGCATCAGATATGTCAGGTCTTGATTGAGTTATATAAATAAGCTTTCCAATCATAGATTTGTACAATATTTTATCAACTGCTGTGGAGTTATCATCTTTTGAAAGTTTACTTCTTGTAATCATAGGAGTGCATACTGGCTTGCAATCCTCCATCTTGAAAGTTTTCAATATTTCCTTCACATATTTTGACCGATTAATGAATATTCCTTTATCTGTTTGTTTTACATTCAGTCCTAAAAAGTATTTTATAGGACCAATCATGCTCATTTCAAATTCATTCTGCATTTCTTTTGCAAATGTTATACTAAGCTTGTCATTACCTCCAAAGATAGTGTCATCAACAAATATGGCAACTAATAGTAATCCATCAGGTGTTTCTCTTATGAACAAGTTGCAATTTGCTGCTCCTTTCTTGAATCCAATCTTGGTGAGATAACCATCTAGTCTCTCATACCACGCTCTTGGGGCCTRTTTAAGTCCATAAAGTGCTTTCTTYAGTCTGCATACCATGTCTGGTCTATCTGAAAGGTTAAATCCTTYAGGCTRTTCTATGTAGACTTCTTCTTTTAAGTCACCATTCAAAAAGGYTGATTTGACATCCATTTGATAAACTTTAAAGTMTTTTACTGTTGCATATGCCAAWAACAATTTTATGGCTTCCAGTCTGCTCACARGGGYAAATGTATCAGTGTAGTCTATTCCTTCTCTCTGCGCATATCCTTTRCATACTAATCTTGCTTTGTTTCTTATTACTATACCTTCTTCATTCATTTTGTTTCTGAAAATCCAYTTTGTTCCAATCACRTTTTTATCACTTGGTCTAGGAACCAATTCCCATGTGTCATTCTTGATTATCTRATCTAGTTCTTCTTTCATTGMATTYTTCCAATCAGAATCATTACARGCATYTTCAACACTTAAWGGTTYAATCTGTGRAAGTAAACATACCTCTTCATCCACTGTTAGATTCTTTGCTTTTGATCTGGTCAAAACACTACTGCTCTGATCTCCAATGATATCATTTTTAGAGTGGTATCTGGATGTAAACTTAGGAACCTTAGGTGTGACTTCTTCCTCTATAATCTGTGGTTCTTCATTGCATGAATCAAGGTCATTGCATGAGACATCAATGCAATCAAACATTTCTTCAATCATAGTGTCTTTGCTATTAGGTCTAGGTTCATCTTCAATCAAAGGTGCATATTCATAGTACCTCTCTTGAATCATAAAATTCTAATCAATCTTAACATGCATGCTTTCAATTATCTTCTTTAATCTCAAATTGAAACATCTATAAGCTTTTATTTTTGTAGAGTAACCAATAAAAATACCTTCGTCACTTCTAGCATCGAACTTACCAACACTGTCATCTCTCTTGATGTAGCACTTGCTGCCAAATATTTTAAAGTATTTTATTGTGGGTACATTACTAAACCAAATTTCATAGGGTGTCTTGTCCACGCCTAGTCTCAATTGGGTTCTATTGATAGTATACACTATTGTGTTCACTGCATCTCTCCAATAGGTGTGCACCACTTTTCCTTCAATCATCATGGTGTGCGATGTATCAAGTATAATCTTGTTTCTCCTTTCTACAATTCCATTTTGCTGAGGTGTTCTAGGGGCACTCAACTGCCTTTTTTATTACATGTTCTTCATAGTAGTCATAAAATTGGTCAGAGGTGAATTCTCCTCCTCTATCTGATCTTAAACATTTTAGTTTTAGTCTAGATTCATTCTCAACCTTAGCTTTGAATATTTTGAATTTCTCAAAGGCTTCTGACTTCTCATTTAAGAATGCAACCCACATCATCCTAGAAAAATCATCAACAAACAAAATAAAGTACCTTTCACCATAGTATGATCTTGTTTGAGTAGGACCATGTAAATCTGTATGCACTAAGTCCAACTTGTTTTCAGCTGAGGTCTGCTTGCTTCTGAAGGAACTCCTTACATGTTTACCCTTAACACATTCCCTGCAAATTGTGTCAACTGGTCTTGCAATGCTTGGTAGGTCTCTAACTGCCTTGACATTACTGATCTTTACTATATTGTCAAAATTGATATGACAGTCTCTTGTGCCATAACCAACTGTCATCTACTTTTGCAAAAAAAAAACTTGCATCTGAATTGAGCTGAAAAACATTACCTTTTGTTTTAGATCCTGATGCAATCATGTCTCCATCCTTGTTGCTAATAATGCACTTGTTGTCTTTAAACTTAAGATGATAACCTTTATCAAGTAGCTGTCCAACACTTAGTAGATTATGGTGCAAACCATCAACATATAGAACATCCTCTATCTTGTTCTTTCCATCCAAGGTGATGGATTCTCTACCTATGATAGGTTTAGGAGTGTTATCTCCAAATATAACCATACCACCTTTGTATTTTTCTAGATGAACAAATCTGTCTTTGTCACCTGTCATGTGGTGTGAGCATCCACTGTCAATGATCCAATCAGTTCTGACATCTGCTTTGGAAATTAAGGCTAATTCATGATCTTCTTTTTTATCTGCAATGTCCATATCTTCAAGCAACCTTTCCATGTCTTTAAGGGCAACGAATCCAATTTCATCTTCTCTTGAATCTTCATCAGTTACACCTTCTTCAGCATGGTAACATTCCTTCCTATATTTGGGTTTGTAATCAGATCTGAACTTCTTGAATCTTGTGGGACACTTAGATGCAAAGTGACCAATCTTATTACATGAAAAACACTTGAATGGAAGTTGTCCTTCATACTTTCCTTTTCCTTTCTTTTCTCTTTTAGCAATCATGGCAATTATCTCTTCTATCTCTTCATCAGTTTCTTCATTCTCATTATGACTAGAGATGTGTGAGGATTTATTACCGTGGATTGAAGCTTTGAAGGTTGTTTCATTCTTTGGTTCAGTCTTCAATCTTGATATCTCAAATGCAAAGATTTTTCTGATCAAAGTCTCTCTCTTGAAGTCTTTAGAAAATTGCATGGTCTCATCTAAAATGTTGATTTTGCTTTCATAGTCTGCTGTCAATGTAGTCATTAACTTGTCCATTATGTCTTCTTCTAAAATTTCTCCTCCATTGTTTATGATTCCAGATACTGCTTCATTTATCCTCTAATTATAAGCTCTAGAATGCTCTCTTCAGGCAACATCTCAAGGCTATTGTATTTCTTCTTCCATGTCTTCCTGCGTGCATTCTTTGCTTGGATATCTCCTTCAAACATTTCTTCCAAATACTTCCATATGGTATAGGCTCGGTCAACTTTCTTGATTTCAGAAAATTCACTGTTTGATAGGGCGCTGATTAGGGCTTTTTTGGCAATTGCATTATTGGTAAATGTTTCCTTTTGTCTATTAGTAGCATCATCCTTTGCAAGGTCTTTCAGAGATGGAATTACAACTTCTTGTGCAAAAATCTCAAAGATCTCAAAGCCAACACATTGTAGATGTGTTATCATTTTGTTCTTCTAATCCAGATAGTTCTCTCCATCAAACTTAGGGCTCTCTTTTCTGAAGTATGCCATCTGATCTACCTTAAGCTGTTAGGATTTCTCTTCAAGGCACTTGGCTCTGATACCAATTGTTAGAATACTTCACGGATAACGGAGAGGGGGGGGGTGAAACAGTTATCAGCAACTTTAAATCTTTAGCTTATACTTATTAATCCAGATTGATACAAAGTAAATGCACATTCAGATAACACATTACACAACACATGAATTTTGTTACGGGGAAACCAAATGGTAAAAACCCCGGTGGGAATTAGTACCCACAAAGAACTGTACTGTTTATAGTGATCCATGTTAAAAGATCTTCCAACCCTGTTAGGAGTTGTTCATTACAATGCAGTAGTATAGTGACCTAGTTAAGGGTCTGACCCTATTAGGAGTCTTTTACAATAACCCTGTTAGGGGTGGTGGGTTCACTGTCCAAGGACTCACTGTCCAAGTGGTGAAGGCTACAACCTTGTAGTTATTTGATACACATTGTATCAACAAGGTGAACTGCTTTTTGTGACACTGCTTGTCTGATCAGTTCCTTTTGTGCGCCGATGCTTTAACCTCTTATAAATAATTGCAATAATCTTAATTGTATTTTGAATGCTTCAACTTCAATATCTATATTATCAACATATGATAAATATAGCTCTGCTGCTTTAACACTCTGCTCTGCTTTTCTAATCTCTGGCTTTCGCAACTCTTCTTATCACAAATGACCTTTTATAAGTACATACACCAAGTATGAGATCATGGGACCTATAGGACAACTCTTCTTAACATCCTTGTCGGCTCTACTAAGCACGCAAGCATAATTACAACCGCGCAAGTACTAACTGAATAGACGCATCGCTTCACTAAGTCGGCTTCACCAATTTAACCATAACTTTACAATCTTCTTGAAATACGTTTGGTGCCTTTAGATTAATATCAAAAACTCATAACTCATCATGAATATACACACGCCTATCCTAAAGATAGGTGCAACTCAATAAACATGTTACATACATTAGCCTTAAACCGTTATTCCTCCATAAATATAACTGTCAATAACAGAATTACATATCTTTACTGAAACATCATATTTGGGTCTGCGTGTATGAACATAGCATAATAAACATGTCAACAACATGTATCTATCCACGCAAGTCTTCATGTCATCATATGGATAAGTATATACAGAAGTACTGTTGTGTATTATATGTCGTCATCAATGACAAACATACAATCAATCAACTGTTCAGAATCAAATCTCCAACAATCCTTTCCAAAATAGTAACTTTCTATCCCAACTACATATTTTGTTGCATGTAGTTAAATGCGCAATCGCATCAAAAATGTCCTACAATATCCTTTATGAGAAAGAAATTCCAATTGAAGTCAGAACTTTTTGACCCGACTACACAATGAACTACATGTATACTACCCGTACAGTCAAAATTGCAGTCATATCCAAAACCTCCTATTCCACTTAAGAAGTCTATTATTTTTCCTATGTGGTAGGAACCTTTTAATCCAACTGCATAAGTTGTTATATGTTCTAACTACGCCTACACCTTCATCTGTAGTGCACTCTAAAACCTTGGAATTGCATCCTCTCACAAAAAGCAACTTTTTCACTTCAGCCTTATTTGAAGCCCAGGTTGCACATCAATCTACCAAGTTTCAAAATCAAATGCTACAGGTGTTCATTCAAATTCAGAGAATCGGTTGTCAAGCACAAAGAAAAGATAAGATTCAATTTCCATCAATTTTAGAATGCTTTCAAGATTTATACCAATCAGGTGATAGCGGACCAATAAGAGGGATCATGGACATCTTTCCAGTCATGGTTGAAAATAAAAAAATTAGTGATGCCACCAAATGCAGAGGTCAAAGTGTTTTTTTTTTTTTTGCAGATGTTTCTACCCATGTACAGATTTGAAGATTTTTGGCATTTGGCAATCTGGTGACAGAAAAATCTCTTTCATAAGAGATTGATGTAATAGGGGTCGTGACTTGTCAGACACTTAGTTTATTTTTCATCATGCATTCTGTAATATAGTTTTGACAAGTTGGATGTAGAGCATAAAATTGTAATTGCATATGTAATCAAAATGTTGCAAAGCAAAAATTTGCAATTACACAACTTATTGCATGTAATCACATTACGTAGGATTGTAATGTTGAATAAGTCAATTGTAGGTAGTTAGTTGTTGAATAAGTCTTGATTAGTTGGGTTTCTCCCACTTTTCTCTCTCAGTCCCTCACCTATAAATAAAGTAGGATGCTCATTGTAATTTTTATCTTTACGCATGGCAAGAAAACTCTGGTGAGATTGTGCAAGTACGAACTTTGCTTTCATTTGTGCAAGTCAACTTTGGAGTGAATAAAAAGCAAGTATTTTCAATCTTTGAGTTGAGAAATCTTGTGGAATTATTTGTGTTTCTATAAGGAAAACCTTGAACCTGATTTTGTATAGAATTCGCGCTGTAACTATCAATTTGAGTTACGTAGAGTGAAGTCATAGTCTTTGAGTTATGATTCATAGTTGTATTCGAAGTAAAAAATAAGTTTATGTGCTTTAAGTCTTTGTGTTTATCCTATTGCAACTTTGTAATTTAAATTTTTTTTGAGATAGTGTATAAGTATGTGAGCTTATATATATATATATATATATATATATATATAATTGTCAACTAGTATGCTTAGCAATTAATCTTTCAGTTAATTCTGAGTTTATAAGTACTATTGCTTCAACTAGTATTTAAGTTTATGGTTAGGTTCTAGTTGAGTTAACAGAAATAAGAAGGGTGCCTCCCCTAATTTGAGAGGAGATATTTACTCTCACATATTGTGCCTAAACAGTTCATTTTGGATGTAGTGTGCTTACGACTACTTACAAAATATTTAGCCAACAATGTTCTAGGTAGTGTTATACTGCCCAAAGTTCTAGAAAATGATGAAAATGTGAATTTTATGTTAAAAGAGGGGTTTTGGGCACTTTCAGAACCAACGGGTATATTTAAAATTTTTAATTTTTGAAAGTTGAAATTTGAAGCTATTTTAACGGAGTTTATGAGAATTTATGGTTTGCTTGGAAAATGTAGAAACTGGAATTTGGGAGTTTTGATTTTATAGTATTATGTGGAATGATGGATATATATAATTTAAAACTTCTTATTTGACTCAATTCAAATTCATTTTCAATTAGTTATGGCCATTTGAATATTTGGATGAATTAGGAATAGTGAAATCAAATATTTAAGTTGTATTGTGTGTTGTATGTTTGAAATCCAATGAAAAGGATAGATTGTGTAGTAGGGTGATATATTTTAAATTCCTATAATGAGTTATTTGTTGATTTTATGTTTATCCCTTACCGACATGGATGTCAAAGAATTTACGCTTTATAAAATTGAGCAAATTGAGAAGATGGAAAACATGTTTAAAGAGTCATATTGTGAATGTTGCTTTATGGTTATTCATATACTTGTGATTTAGCTTTTTGTTCATGGAGAGCATGGTGATCCTTGGCTGTAGATAATAGGGTCAGTTGGGAAGTAGCTCCCAATGCGTCACCAACTACGTGTATGCACTTGGTTGTCCATTGGGGGTAATAAGAAACAAGTAGATAAGAAGGAATGAGACAAAGGATTATGTCTAGGAAAGTATATGTGTTACACATATGGAGATGTTGTTTTTGGCTTTTTTGTCATTCATTTCAAAACCTATTTACCATATGTTTGTGTTCTGGATGATGTACAAAATTGATCTATCTTATACAGTATTGTATGGTAACATATTTCATGGATGGTTATCCTTGTTCTAGTAATGATGGTATATCTTATTTGGTACGTCTATAGTATTCAATGTGATATGGTGCTTTGTTGATGATGTATGTGGATTCATTCCTCACTCCATTTTTGGTAGTATTGTTGGTTGACATTAGTTGAAGATGTTTAGTACAAAATTATGAAGATCAATCTTTTATTGGTTGTTGGTTCTCAATGCTTTCTCCAAGTATTCGTGATATTCGCATATTCATGCAACATGTTACATAATTTTGTGTATGTTATTCATGTTCCTATGGTTGGTTGTGAATTTGATGAGAACCATACATGGTCTTGGTTGTGGCATTCCCATCGGCATAAAAATTCAATATCTTTCAATGATTTTGTTTTGTAACATGCTTATCCTATGTATGACCTATCTATGGGTCCCATGGTAATGTAGAAAGAAGATCATATGTGTGGCTTATCATTTGGTTCTGATGATAGTGTGTTGTGATTTAATGAATATTTTAAATTTTTTATTCAAGCCGACATGCTTTGTTTTTTTGACTCTTTATGGAATTATATCATTTCTATAGGTATATATTTAGAACATCATTTTGGTTCTATGGAGATGATGATGATAGACAAGGAGGATGCAAATATGGATTACAAAATGATGTGAAAGAAATAATCAAGTGAAATAAGATGTGATATAGGGTTTGGGGCGAAGAGGCAGAAAATGGTTTTTGTTGTTGGTTCTCATTTGGATCCATTGCAGTTAGTAACAATGCTATTAACCGGAACTAAATCTATGCATGATCAGATGCAATTTTCTCAGTTCAATTTTTGTTGTAAGATTATTTTTGTATCCAGCTATGATAGATGGTTTATGTATTTAGGGCACTTAGCCTGACCGGTAGTGAGCCCGACCGGCAGTGAGCCTTTGTAAAAATCACCTTAATCGATGTCACCTTTATCGGTATTTATATAAATTAGAATTAGAATCTCTATAGTTTTCTCATCTTGGGTTTTCACGTAAATCTGGTGTTCATTGTGTATGGTGTTTCTTATGTGCTTTCATGATTATTTATGTTTCATTATCTAATTGGATTTACACTACTACAGAATCAATTAAAGTTTTAAAATATATTGAGATATTTGATTCACCCCCCCCCCCTCCNGATATTTGATTCCCCCCCCCCCCCTCCCCCCCTCCTCTCAGTTAACTATGGTTGTTTAACAATTGGTATAAGATTTTTGTCCCTTGTAGATAAAAATTTACTACTTGAGGAAAGATCTTGGCAGGTTGAACAAATGGCGGGAGAATACTATTTTGATGAATAAATAAAGACAATGTTGGATGATAGAGAATGCATAGAATCTAAAGTGAAGAGTTAAAAGAAAATCTCAAGGAGAAAAATGTCTTTATCTCTAAGATAAGGGAGAAATTTTGGAAATTCAAAGAAAGACACAAAGAGGTAAGCCAAGAGCTAAAAGAATCAAAAGCGACTATGACAAATCTAAAACTATAACTAGATGATTGCAAAAATAATGAACTTCTTAAGGATGACATGAAGCATAAAATGGAAGAATGGAAGAAGAACGAAGGATTCTTAAAGACACTATTAATCATAAGATGGAAGAAAACTAAAGAAAAACTCAAAGATATCATATCAAGCAGAAGACTGATGAAAATGAGAAGTTGGATCAAGAATTAAGGAAGTTGAGATCTAAAGAAAAATTTTGTGAGAGTAGCATCATATTGGATCAACTTTTGTCGCTACAAAAAAGTCACAAGGATAAGGAAGGACTACGTTTCACCGATGAATGTTCAAATTAGAAGGCCAAAGGTAAATACAAGGAAGCTAAAGATGAAGTGAAGTATGAGGTAGCAAGAAAGGTCTGGAATTCAAGAACACCTACAAAAATACCTCTAACTAGACAACCAAATTCTCAAAGGTATTTATCATTTAATGTTCATTATTTTCTATGAAATGTTTTTGGACATAAGACTATAGAATGTAAGAGCAAAAAAGATTAGAATAGTTAATGTTTTAGTTGTCACAAGTTTGGTCATAAGGAAAATAAATGCAGAAGACAAGTATCTAATACTCTTAAGCTGAATGGGATGAATAATATATTTCATGGTAATTTCTATGTATGTCATAACTATGGTCACAAATCTAATCAGTGTAGATCTAGGGTTCAATCAGTAAGATCGGGTCAAAGGAATGTGAAATGTTTCAAATGTGGTCAACTTGGTCATTATGCTAACACATGTCGATTTTTTTTTTCTTTGAAAAAGTATGGAAATGGTGAGAATGTTATAGTTTCGTCCAATTATAGTCATGGTATGGAAAAAGAAAGAAACAAAAGAAGACAGTTTGTCTGTGGCACAAGATCCTGGTGCTCGCTCTTCTGGTAACTAAGCCACCTTCTTTGGCTTAGGGGGAGTATCACAAAGTCTATTTTGTTGATTCCCCCTCTTTGAAATAATATATAATGTATTTTTAGAGTATTAAATTTGATTTGATTGTTTGAAATTTAAAGTACATTTACTGGCATCATCGACACACTTTTCGGTGAGAAGTCATAATGAGTAATTAAGGATATATTGGTGGATTTTTTGAATCATTTTTGCATTTAGAAAAGAAGAGAAACTAATATTTGTAGAGCTATACAATTGAGAAAGAAAATTCAAGTGTAGATATGGAATTCAGGTTGATTGTCAGAGAATCTAGCAATGATATTTCAGATAAAATGAAAGGATCTGAATTGGATGAGTATGCTCATCGAAAGTTAAGTGAAATGGAACAAGGGTTAAGTGTTGAGAAGTTACAAAGATTCAGAACCTTGGGTTTTTATTTGCGGGGATAATTCTCCTATTTTTCTGACAAAGATTCTATTTCATTTATGTTAAGAAGAGTTAAGGATGGCAGTATCATTCTGGTCAAACCATATATGATCATGAAAGATGCCATTGAGGCAATTTTTGGTTTGTTTAGTATTGGAAACCTCCCTAGAAAGAAGAAGGTAAAGTGAAAAGACCTTGAGGAGCTTACCGATACTAATAAATATCTTCAAGCTTTACCAATTTCCATAATAGTGATGGACCCATGAACAAACAAAAACTTGATCAATCCAATTTTGTTAATGTTTTGGGTAGTGAAAATCCTAATGTTGTTGCCCATCTTCGTCAAGATACCTCTCAAACTCAAAACAAACCAGTCATTATGGTGAAAGGTTCTCAATAACTTGACTTTCATGTAGTTGTCCAAACCTATAACACAAGAACTAATAGACAAACTATAAGTTCAGTTGTTCCTCCTCTTCCTCCTTCTCAACTGATGCTTCCTTTTGCACCTCGTCTCCCTCATAATCTTGGAAAGGAGTATGATTTATTTGAACAACTCTCTGCTACTCCTTCTAGGATATCTCTTTTGGAACGTATTCAACCTTCACCTACTTATCATGAAGCATTACAACAAGCCTTGAGAAATGTGACTATTCCACCAAGCAACACAATATAACTTCCATATTAGAATGCATGAATGCAACCAATAACAAATCTCAAATTATATTTTCTCAAGATGAGTTTTCTCCTAAATAAATTCAAGATCAACATGATTCCCTCAGGGTTGTTATCATTATCAATGGTAATATTATATGAAGAAATTTAATTGATAATGACTCGTGACTTAATGTTTGTAGAATTAACTTGTAAAACAAGATAAATGTAGATGTTTTTTTTTAATTAAACCTGATTTATTCCTAACTGTGGCTTTGACAATGATTATGAACAAACCTTGGGTATTATCACTTTACTTGTTAAGGTAGGTCTTTTTATTTTACCAACACATATTAATGTCATGCCTTGTGCTCTTAATTATAACCTTCTATTAGGAAGATTATGGTTACATTCTATGCATGTTGTTGCTTAAACACTTCATCACAAAGTGAAGTTAATTTATAACAACATCATGTATACCCTTATTGTTGATGATAAGATCCAAAATTGATTACAAACTGAATCTGGTTCTCCATCTATTCCTACACCATTTAAACAAAACATGTCTTCTTCTCCTAAAGATATTCTCCTACAATTTTCCTTTTAGATGATGATTGGGGGTCATTAGACTTTACGTCATGTTTTGGAGGTGAATACAAAATTCCTAATTTCAACATGAGACTCTTTAGAGGGCCTAATGTGTCATTTGTCCAACCTAGTTCTCAAAACAATTCAACTAATAATTTTCAGCATGATTTAGGATATATACAACAAATATATGAGACTTGTGAGAAACCCATGGAGGGATTTAGTCTCAAATCCCCTCCCTTTTCAAATCCTTTACCATTTAACATTTCTTTTATGTCTACCTTTAACCAAGAAATAATTTTTCCCAACCTTCTTTGTGCTAAGTTGATTACTTGACCTAAACGAAAAAAGAAGCATAGTCAAAATCTTTTGAATGTACCATCAATATCATGACCACTCTACTAATGAATGTTAAGCTTTGCATTAAAAAATTTGTAAACTCATTTATTGTGATATCCTTCACATAATATGTCACAATGAGATAACTTTCAATTCTAATTTGTTTAAATAACATTTAAGTTCCTATTACATTTTTTATTTAAAAAACAACCAAACCAAGGGGGCTGACCCAAACAAAACACAGCCAGCATGAGCAGTGCACACTACCAGAATCAGCAAACCCTTAGCCAATCCCTTTTTGAAATTAAAAAACAAAAAACTGAAAACAACAAGCCCCAACTTCACCATGTGAAGTTGGTAACCAGTCTTTGCAAGTTAGTACCAGCAAAGTTTAAACCAAAATCAGAGCAGTAACCATCGGTAACACAATCAGAAGAGTTAAACATAGAAACAAAAAGGCCTAGAGTGGCCCACCAATGAAACCTGCCAAAAAATCTGAGCATAAAAAAAGAACAGAAAACTACTTAGGGTTATTACCCCCTCCACTAAGAAGCAGCTTGAGCCATTCTTCCGCAAGAAACTGGAAGAGTTTCCCGTCATTCTGATCCTCCCCCAGGGTAACCACTTTTTCCATGTGCAGCATCTAGAGGGTAGTTTCCACCGAATGCATGACTTTGATCACAAACCCAGCAATTTTATTGAAACTTTCCCCTAAATCCTTGATTTCCTCCTTGACCTCCCAAAGATCCTTCTTGGAGATAGAATCCAAGAAGGAGGTCTGCAGCTGCCTCAAATCTTTCTGCAATTGAACAAATTTTCCCCCACAACTTCAATCTTACTCTCAGCCTCCACCTTGCTTTAGTCTGGGACCTCCTTCTTTTTACCATCAGTATCCTTCTTAGCATCTATCTCCTCCTGGTGGCTGGGCGGGGAGGTAGCTATGAGAAACGAATCTGATTTCTTACCCTCAAAATTTTTCTTATTAGATAGGTCAATGGTGGGTAATTTGAAGCTAGCATAAATCTAGGAAGAGTCATGGCTCTTCTCGACCCCCTCCAAGGACTGGGAAACCTTGATGTTTTTATCATGGCTGCTCTCCTTTATTTTTTTTCTTTTTTTAATCTCCCCACTACTTTCCTTCTTCTTTTCCCCCTCCTCCTCCAAGTCTCCATCTTCCTCATCTTCTTCCAGGTACCTCTTCCTTATATCTTTCTATTTGTACCTAGTATTAGATGTGATTCTGTGAGACCTTCGCCTACTATCATTATCATCTTCCTCCTCCGAATCAATATTGATTTGGGCTCCACCCATCGGACCTACTTTATCAATCTTGGCCTTATTATGCACAAGGTTTTTGGAGGATGAAGTGGGGTTAGACTGAGAACCCATTAACTCTTTGGGAGAATTCTTAGAGGGAGAGTTAACATCTTTCATAGTGATAGTCCTTGGTGGGCATAAAGCAAGGTGAAAATTGAAAAGGTGTAAAATCAAGCCCTGATGGACAATGTAGTAATTCTACCTAGCCTTTCATTTCTCTCTAACATCCATAACCAAGGCCTTGAGAGAGTGCAACAGGTAGAAGGGGAAGGAAATTGCATCATTGTAGTGGAAATGGTTGAGCAGAGGGAAGTGGTAATTATAGTAAGTGCCAAACCAACCTTCCAAAGTAATGTACTTCATTAGAATGAGACATGCCTCATTCCAAGGATTGGGCAGAACCTCCCATTTGAAACCCCCATGAATGCGGACTGGCCCCTCCATCTTTTTGAAAAATCTCTTCATACTAGTGTCATATATGTTCTTCGTTACTTTCTTCCATTTTCTCCCATCAGTGGAGAGCCTCGTGGCATGGGAAATGACCTCTTCATTTATTTCAAAAGTTATGTCATTGATGGTCACCTTGCGATCCATCCAGGAATTCACCAATTGCATTGATATGAGTTCATCATTGCCCTCCATGGCTTTCATATAGGGATAGAACCTACCCTCCTTCAAGTAAGTAACAACGTAAGGGTTTTTGAGGAAACCCTCCTCAATTTTTGAGGGCTCCACATGGACCATATCACCACCCATATCCAAACTATGCTTAGAAAGCTCCTCCACTTGAGTCTCCAAAGACAACCCACCCATTCTACCACCACCCAAATAATCCTTCACTAGAGCCCAGAAAAAAATGCAGAGAGCCTAGCAAAGATAATCGACAAAGCGATTGAAAGATAACTAGTTGGGGAGAAAATATGACGCCTTAATGATTTTAACCAAGTGGGTACAAGTCACATGGGTGGCCGAAATGAAATCAAAGCCATCGTGTGAAGGGAAATAATTGTGGATCCTTAGTTTAAAATTCCAATTAAGCCCAACCGTCTTATCATGGCTTTCAAGACTCGTACCAATCCCCATATCAACTTAATTTTTGAGATTGCCTGTACTTTTTCCAGAATAGGCAATAAGAGCCCATCTTTTTAGAATAATACTATAATTAATTTCCTTTCCCATAGCAATTTTAAAATTTTAATAATCTCTAATTCTCATAATACTAAAAGCTGCCTTACCTACTCAATCAGCCTCAGCCACGTGCTTCATTATTTAAATTCCTTTCTTTTTCTACAAGCAACACATTTTTCTTGGTTAAGGAATTCAAATTTTTCCAGCATCTAATGCCTTGCAAGCCCATACCCGTGGCCACCAGAGTGTCTGCAACAGCATTGCCCTCTTTGTAAATGTGTTGCAGTTTAAAATCATATAACCTAGGGAGCAGCGACTAGATGTCTTGCAGTAGATTGGACATATTCCATCCAGCTCTGAAGTTCCCTTTGACAATTTCTATCACAATTTTTGAGTCACCCTTGATAATCATCTTTTTGATCCCTGAAGAAATCGCCACCCTCAGTCCCCAGAAAATGGCAGATATTTCTGCCACATTATTAGAGCCCATCCCAAGATTAAGAGCATAAGCAATAATCATTTGTCCATGGTGGTCTCTAATAATGCCACCTCTATTAGCATTACCATATGAGGCCGCCCCATCAAAATTAATTTTGGTATAATTTTCCTCTGGGGGGGACCACTTGGTATTTCTCCTTGCAACCACCTTAGAGAAATCAAAAGCATGGAAGGAGGAAGGCAGCTGCCATGCCTTAGCCAACTTACAATATAACTCCTTGGGGGGGGAGTTGGGGAGTAATCCAATGACAGGTATTAATATTTTCCTTCAGCAAATTCACTGCCATTCTCACCATTTCTTTGGCATCATTTTCCTCCCCTCTAAACACTTGATTATTCATTTCCTTCCATAGGCTCCAACAAACATGCAGGGGTAACATTCTCCAAAGTAGCTTGATTAGCGGGTGCTTCGTAGGGTAACCCAGTTGCAAACAAATTGATCCATATTCTCCATAAAAACCCAATCTAGCCACATTTTGCTCATCATTTTAGACCACACCAGAGTCGCATAGGGGAAATGGATAAGGAGATGGTTAATAGACTCTGCATTATCTTTACACATAACGCATATGTTAACCAATTGAACTCCCCCTTCTGGAGGTTGTCCAATGTACGAATTTTTCCACGAAGAACTTTCCACCAAAAGAAATTAATTTTAGGGATCAATTGAGGAATCCACACCTTTCCCCAATTCTTCTCATCAGACACAATTTTTAAGTTAGTTAAGTACACTGATTTCACCGTGATTTCCCCTAACTTGTTATGACACCTGTGTGCTAAAATGTTGACACACTTCTATGGGTCATTCCATCCAAGGTTGCTCAAGAATGAGGCCTCAAATATCGACTCATAGCTCTCTAGTCATGGAGTGCAAAGGTTTGTAATGGAGGCCCTTAGATTGACCTAGTTGT
>MU223243.1:194614-217947 GCA_018584345.1 Thuja plicata | reverse complement strand
GTCTCCACCTTTGCAAGAAGGTAACAAAGGATTCTCCTTGATTCTGCTTTAAGCTACATAATTCCAACAAAGTGATAGATCTTGAAACATTGTATGCAAAGTGTTGAACAAATCTGTGAACAAGCTCTTTCAAATTCTTAACAGGGTGATTTATCTTGGTAAACCATTCCATTTCTTATCCCTTAAGACTTCATGGGAATAACCTCATAAGGTATGAATCGTCTTGATGGAACTCAAAAATTGTGGTATAAAATTGGCGCACATGATCATGTGGATCTCCACTCCCATAATATTTGTCATATTGAGGAATTTTAACCTTTCTAGGAAATTCTTTCATGTCAACACTCTTATCAAAATGATTAGGACAAATTGAGTCTAATGAGAAAGAATTCTTAGGTGTGGATATCTGGTCTATTGTTCTTTGCATTTCATTTAGCTTCTCATCTTGAGATGGACCTTGCTTCTTGATCTTTCTATCCACACCAAAGTTGTAAGGGACCCTAGCACCCTTGTTGATTAGACTCTCTAGGAACTTATCCTTGTTTTTCTCCACATATTTCTCCACATACTATTGAAAAAGTGGTTCTTGTTGCATTTGCATGAAATCTTGGGAGGTACGATCAAAATTTGAGCTACTACCTCCATATTGTGAACCATAATGAGCACGTTGTAAAGATGGCCTTGAGTTCCTAGGAGGGTTTTGTCTCCTATAATGATCATGTCTTGAAACTCTTCTTCCTCTAGGGCTAGGAGATCATGATGGTGATCTTGAATGTCTCCTACTTTGTGGAGTCCTAGGAGGAGTGGATGGAGGAGAACTACTTCCACCACTAACATGTATATTATTGAATGGATCATTGAGTTGTCTAGCCAAGATCCTATCTCGCTCTTCTTGAAAGGATTTTCTTTCCATTTCCATCAAAGTTTATTTCACCATCTCTAGGAATCTAATTTGTTCTTCCTTATGACCTTGTTCATCTTGGAATGCTTTCTTTTCATGCTCAATCCTCTTGAGTCTGTCACTCATGTAATTGGTAGGTGAGCTTGGCCTTGAATTTTGAAACAAGTTGTTGGTATAAGTTTTATTTATGTGAGCATCATAAGGTTCTCCATGTTGGATTTCATGTTGTGAATGGTTATCTTGATAAGCATGTCTCTTACCTCTCTCTCTCTCAGCCCTTTGGTGTGCATCTAGATATCTTGTTGAAATAAGGGGTGAGGTTGGTCTACTATTATGAGAGGGACCACTAAATGAAATAGCATCTCTAATCTTTGCAAACATATCCTCATAATGTTTATCTCTGGCTTCCCTCTCCCTCTGAGTCATTGTGTGACTCATATCCATAGAAGAATGAGAAGATACTAAGGGGATACCCAACTCACTAAGATGACTCTTGGAATCAAACCACACTTTCAAAGTATTCCTAGGCGATTGATCAAATATAGGTTCTTTTCCCTTATATCTTGGACGAGTTTGAACTAGGGGTAATTGGTTAAAAACCAGTTGAGGTCATTTTCCTTAATTTACTTGATATCTTGTTGTAACTAGAATGAAAGAAAAGGTACTAGTTGATAGGATTACCCTAAGAAACATTGGTACCAAACTAGGATAGAAAAGGCACTAAATTGTCCAAAAAGAGGTGATAAGATAGAAAATTGCAAAGCGGGATAAGCCAACACTGCCATAGAGGTGCCCAATAAATTTGGGTGAGTACCCTAGCACATATGGATTAGGAGGATGGTCTTACCCAAATTATATTACTTGAAATTGAATTTGTATGAAAGTGGATGGACAAGAGACTACCAAAACTCTCCATGTGTGTTATCAAAGAATCTAAAAGTTTATCTTTTCAACAAGGATGGTTTCTAGCTCACCAAGCGCCAAGAAAGGTCCCTTGTGAAATCAAAGATTGCTAATCCAAGAGGTCAAATGCAAGAATCTGAAGCAAAACAAGCTGCTAACAGCGGGTTAAGTAATCCAATCTGACCTAGATCAACCCAGAAAATTGAAAATGATAGGACAGGAAGCTAAACGGGCTCAAAAATGACAGCAAACAATTCACTGACAGACAATTTTACGCGACAGAATATGGGCTTGTGTGAGAAAATGCAAGGCCACACAATGAAAAGCACAAAGTCACGTGAGAAAACTTAGACTGGTGAAATAGCACAGACAGTAAACTGACAGCAAACGCAAAATATCACGCGAGGATCCTCATATAGCCACGCGAGGAAACGCAGTGAACGACGTGAAGAAATAGTTTTCTCACGCGAGGAAAGGACACAGAACTCAATTTTTGTGTTATTTAAATAACCAACTAGGTACATTAACAGATTTTATCATGAATCAGACACGCAAAATAGAAATCAGGAAGTTCAAGCAGTCAATGTCTTCAAACAATGAGAAAGGGACAAAGCAACCTTGCACATGAACATGGATAGTGTCATAGTATTTCTACTCCATAAGAATGCTACTTGTGTATGTTCTCAAGTATTTTTCAATCACACACATAGTCCTAGAAAAGAAAATTTGGTTGCACTATGGTTCTTAGTAATGGCTTGACTCAGCAACTTTTGCAATCTCAAGTGGGTGAAATCCAATCCCAGCGCACCGAGGTTTTGACACAATCCAAGAATTTAATCAATCAAGAGCTGTAGAGGAGATCTGACAACCCACAAGAAACTACACCCATGGAGATTTCTTTCACAAG
Source organism: Thuja plicata (assembly GCA_018584345.1). Lineage (NCBI taxonomy): Eukaryota > Viridiplantae > Streptophyta > Pinopsida > Cupressales > Cupressaceae > Thuja > Thuja plicata. Next base: position 215,236 of record MU223243.1, on the reverse strand, counting down.
GACATTTATATAGTGATTGTTGCTACCATGGAGAAAATGGCTATTACCGCTTGAGGTTCCGTCCACATGGTTTACCCAATAAAGGGAGTGTCCACTATGGTTAACCCTCTCTAACAAGGAAGACTCACAATATGGACCACATGGGGACTTGGTTTGGATTCAAGGGTTCCAAGTTTCTGATTCTCTCAAAAGGGAAAAGAGCATAATCCTCTAGCCTCTTTGCCTCACCCAAACATAGCAAACAAGATTAATTGACCCACTAATTTGAAATCACCTCATTCAAGGTTCACACAACAACAAATGACACCAATCTCCCCAAAGAGAGAAAATATCGCCAAAAGTTGAAGCCCAAACCAAGTTGACCAATGAGATAAAAACAAATCCTTCCCTACCTACAAGGGGATCTATTGTCAAGAAGAGATCCACATGTAAGACAAGCGAATGAAGCCCACTCTCTCAAGATCACCACAAATAGTGTTCATAGGGCCTAATTACTATGTAAAACATATATGCAAGAAAGAAAGCAAATCTAGGTCCATTTTTAGAGCACCAATTGGAAATGTGATCTATGAAAGCAAGAAACACTCAAGCTAAACACATGAGATGTTCATTTTATTCCCAAAATCCAAATGTTATAGAGATCAAAAAATACCTCAAATCCAATGCAATGTGAATCATTTTGTTGTTTAACCAAGCAAGTCCAAATCAGCAACAGCAACAGAAAATCACAAATCACAAACCACTAGAAACAGTAAACATTAGTGGTTAGCACAAAAAAAATTAGAGATATAAAATATAGCAAGTAAAAATAGATCTCTGGTGTTGGATCTTGCGCGAGAAAGTACATAGGGCCGCGCAAGAAAGTACACATGCTCATGCAAAGAAGTGCAAAAAAGGTACAAAAATATAAAACAAATCAAATCACAGCCTGGTGTCGGATCTCACGTGAGAATCGGTATAGTGCCGCGCAAAGATTCTCACAGTGCCGTGTGAGAAAATGTTGAATCCAGTAAAGTCTCGCGTGGGAACCTACAAAATGTCACGCGATATTTCTCTGCAGAGAAAAACAAGTACAAAAAAGACAGAAAATTCAGAAATCTGAAAATAAATTACTAAAAATAGCTATGTGATAGAAAACGAATCTTCTGCCCCATGGTGGGTGCCAAAAATGTGTGCTAAATGTTGACACACTTCTATGGGTCATTCCATCCAAGGTTGTTCAAGAATGAAGCCTCAAATATCGACTCATAGCTCTCTAGTCATGGAGTGCAAAGGTTTGTAATGGAGGCCCTCAGATTGACCTAGTTGTGCCTATGCAAGTACACCATGAAATGAGAGATTCAATGCATGAAAATGAGCTCCACTCTATATGATTGCAATGCATAAAAGGAAATTAATCTAAATGATAACAATGCATGATTTATTCTATGAAAGGAAATACAAATGCAAGATTAATCTATGAAAGGAAACATGAATCTAATCTACATGAATAGACATGGATGCAAGAAGAAGAAGACAAGAAGAGAGAAGTTGCAATATCCAAGCTTGAGTGCTCAAATCCTCCTCCAAAATTGCTCTCCAAACCTACAGCATAACAATACTATGAAAAAGATGATCTTGAATGAGAAGGAGAGGTCTCCTTTTAAAGGAAAGTGAATGGTAGAGATTAAGAGGCAAAAATCAAAGGCTATGATTAAGAGGCAAAAATCCCACCACTGAGGAGGATGTGAAGAAAAAAGGATTTTTATTTAATTTATTTCCTTTTTCATCAAATAAAGTGCTTTAGGTGGGGATATTTATTTATTTAATTAAAAGAGGGGTTTTCTTTATAATTATATAAATTAGAAGAATTTTATTTAATTAAATGGGAGGAATTTAATTTAATTAAATAAGATGAATTTTATTTAATTAAAAGGGAGATTAAATATTTTAATTAAATAAAAATGATCAAACCTTAGGAAATATTGAAATAATTGAATTAATTACAATTTGACCAAGGAAATTGATTTAAATTGAAAATGTTCCAAAGCATTGATTCATGAATTTGATAAATGGATAAAATGATAAATGGGGCCCATAGTCTAGGTGACCATTTTAGGGTGCATACAACACCATATATCCTTGTCCTCAACACAAGAGAGAGGGATCCTAATGCCTTCCAGAAGCTTCTAAATCTCATAGATGTAAGGAGGAACAATAGCCTGGGCAGGGTAAGCATCTGCCAGAACTAGCCATTTCCTCTCTTGAGAAATGTAATCATTGACTTTACTCCCAAAATGCAAGATCATTCTTTCCCTGATTAGACCATACTTCTCCCAACCAAGGGGTTTATCCCCCACCCACCAGTCCTCCCAAAAGTTAATTTGAGCACCGTCTCCCACCAGCCATTTCAATCCCTTAAGAAGAATTCCCTTACTTCTAGCAATAAAATTCTAAATTTTGGAGCTGGAGGGATAATTTTGACCATAAGGGAAATGAGCATCATTGAAATATTTGGCCTTCATAATTCTAATCCAACCAGTAGACCCTTTGAACATCTACCACCCAATTTTGAAATTAGATCCTTGTTTAGGTCTTTAATTTTCCTAACTCCCAGACTGCCCAAAAGTTTCAATTGACAAACCATTTCCCAATTGACCATATTCATTCTAGCCTTTTCCTTCATCCTCATCCACAAAAAGTTTCTCTAGATTTTTTCCAACTTCTCCACCATTCTATCATTGATTTTGAATAAAGAAAGGAAGTAAACAGGTATACCTTGCAGGGCCACAAACAACAATTGAAGTTTCCCCGCATTACTTAGGACCTTCCCTTTCCAACCAGCCAGTTTTTTTTGCATTTTCTCCACAATGGTGATCCAAAATTGGTCTGAAACCTCCTTCACTATGAGCGGGAGCCCAAGGTAAATGTCAGGTAGCTCCGCTCCCGTACAACCAAGGTATTCGACAATCTTTAGCTGGGTTCTATGTTCAGTATTAAAGAAATAAATTTTACTTTTATTGTAGTTGATCACTTGACCAAAAACCACTGCATAGGAGTTTAGGAGAGATTTCCATTCCCTGGCTTCCCTGATACAGGATTTTCCAAAAAGGAATGTTTCATCAACAAACTATTGGATAACTTCTAGAGGAAGAGTGGAGGCCATCTTGAATCCAACAATAGAATCAATTTCCCCCAACCTCAGCAGGTTCCAGGCTAGCACCTCCGCAACCAACAAGAACAGATAGGGGGTCCCCTTGATGTAAACCCCTCTTAGGCTTAAAAGACCCCCAAGGTGCATCATTGACCAAAATAGAAAAGTCAACCATTTCCATCAACCATTTCCACCGCCACCTTTATGATTTTGATAAATCTTTCATGAAATCCAAATTTCCTAAGCACCTCATAGAAGAAGTCCCATAAGACTTTGTCATACACCTTAGATATATCCAATTTTAACGTCATACCAGAATTCTTGCCTCTATCCATAGAATGAATGATCTCATGGGAGGTGATAACTGCATCTAAGATTTTTCTTCTCGGCATGAGCCCCTTCTGATTGGGGTTAATCATTTTCCCAACAGAGGTTTGATTTTGTTGGTAACAATTTTGGAGAGGATTTTATAAAAAGTATTACAAAGGCTTATGGGGAAGAAGTCACCCATGCACTAAGGATCCTAAACTTTAGGAACCAAAACAATATAGGTTTTGTTTATTTTCTTCATAATGTTACCAGTTCTAACAAAATTACGGGCTGCGTGCCCAAGATCATATTTGATAACTTCCCAAAAGTGATGGAAGAAAGCTGGGAGAAAGCCATCTAGTCTAGGCAATTTATAAGCTCCCATAGAGAAAACTACATTTTTTACCTCTTCCTCAGAGACTTGGGACAAAATAACTCCATTATCCTCCGCATTATTATTAGTAGGGATAGCCTCCAGAAGATTATCAGTGGCAATATCCATCCACCTCCGAGCCGGGCTCCTGAAAGTATCTTGGAAGAAAACCACCACAAAATTTCCAATGTCTTCATCCTCCAAACGCATTTGATTCCCTTCAACAACTAAAGATTTAATGGTATTCCTTCTTTTATGAATGGAGGTAGACCTGTGGAAGAAGGTTGAATTTCGATCACCTTCTTTGAGCCATTGGACACGTGACCTTTGCTTCTAGTAAATTTCCTCTCTCTTGAGGTTATCTTTCCATTTCCTCCACCAACCTTCCTCCTTGAAATGATCATCCCAAGAAGAGACACTGGAGGCCATTCCCCCTTGAAGTGCTTAAGCTTCTCCTCAATTTCTTTTCTGCACAGGAAGATGTCCCCGAACTTGGTCTTACTCCACCTTTGGGCCTCCCGCTTAATAAATTGCAATTTTTTAGATATTCTAAACATGGTTTTCCCTCGAATAGTAGTGCTCCACCATCTTTTGATACATTCCTCAAATTTAGGGTTGGAGTGCTACATAATCTCATAGCAGAAGGGATGTGGCCCACACCCTTTCTGATCCTCCCAATCAAGAATCAGAGGGGAGTGATCAGAAACTCTCCCCATAAGGTGAGAAAGGTTGATCAGGGGAGCGATATCCCACCCACCCGATAACATCCATCTTTCCAACCTAACCTGAATAATTTGCCTCCCCTTTCTGTTGTTGGACCAGGTAAACCCTGTACCCTGCAAATCAATATCCACCAAATCATTGTTCCTCATAAAGTCTTCCAGCTCCTGCATACTTTCTGAAAAATCTTGGGTACCCCCAATTTCTCAGAAGGATAAAGGGGGGAATTAAAATCACCCACGCACATGGTGGGATGACAATGGTTAGCTGAAATAAGGTTATAAATTTCTCCCCATATCCTACCTCGGTCACTTCTAATATTAGGAGCATAAATATTATACATGACCCAGGAGGTATTATTCCAAGTAAACAACACAGCAAGGAAGTTGTAAGAAAAATAAATAGTGTTTCTAGATAACTTACATGGGTTCCATAGAGTAGCCACACCACTAGAGGCCCCATTAGCTTCACTATATAGAAAGGCAGCACTCGACCAAATTTTGTCCACAAGAAGAGCAAAGTTTTGATATTTCATCTTAACCTCCTGGATTAGAACCACCTCAAACTTGAAATCTAAGATATACTTCTGCAGAGCATACTGTTTCTATGGGCTATTCGTGCCCCTAATGTTTCATGAAAGGAACTTCATCTTTTACCTTTTTTGGAGTCTTCTAGGGTTAACTTCCATCCACTGGCAATTGCCCTTGCTGCCTCTTTGGCTCTTACCGCTCTCATCGTCGGGCGACCAACTTTGGCATCATTACCCACATCTGCCTTCTTTTTGTTATCGATGCCTTCTTCCGCCTTCTTTCCCCCTCTGGTTTTCCTTTTAGGTTATGACCAATGGAGGATACTATTTGAATGTGATGAAGGGTTAGCCTCAACTTTACCATTTTGTTTATTACCTCATTTGGGTTAGGGGAGAAAAAAGCAATCTCCCCCCAACCGTTTAAACTGCACTCTTCACCAGCTTCGCCTTTAGTCTTCTTGCTTCCAGACCACTATTCCTTTCTCACCTCACCACTTTCTTTCTTTTTTTCCTCCCTACTTTTTCTTATCTTGTAAGAGTTAAAAATATCCCCTAGGACTTCCACCAGCTCACCTTCTTCTAAAGCCACTTCTGCCTCGGCCTCTTTACCCTTATCATCTTCTTTCTTCTCTTCACTATTAAGGTTTATTGCTTCACCTAAAGCAAGAGGGATTTCCCCTTCCAAGGGACTTTGGACCTCCATTTATAGCACCGTACCCTCTACTTGATCCCCCACACCATCGGCCTCATTCAAAGACAGTGCAGGGATGTGCTCAAGAATTTTCTCCTCAATCCTAGGGGTTTCCTTAGTCTATCACAACATGACCATGTATTCTGCATTTCTGGAAATGGATAGTGGCATTTTCATAAACAATGGCCTGATTCTAGCTTCGCCATTTGGAATTTAGCTTCAAAAAGTTAGGGAGGGGCTTATTCATAGTTGCATTAACACATAATCTTGCGAACACCAGCCTCATTTTTTGCATAGCAACAAAGTTTGCAGTTACGTAACAACCAAATGAGTTCCCAATCCACCGGAGCACCTTTTCATCCCAGAATTTTAAGGGAAGCTGTGGGAGCTGAACCCACACTAACACCTCTTTCTTTAGCTCCACCTACGGGTTAAAACCTGGCTTCCAATTTTCCATGAGCAGAGTGTGCTTCCCATAGCACCAGCTTCCTGTGGATACAAAGGTGTAGTCCACCTCAACATTGAAGAAAAAAAGGAACAGGAAACCTGCCATTGCCGAGACAGAGAGGGACCCTTTCACTTTCCATCTATCAGCACACCACCTATGCACCATATCTACGGTGGGCCTGAAAGTGACAAATCTCCCCACAAGAGCAAGTTGGAGAGCGGCATAAATGCCTTCAACCACCCCATCCGGGAAAAACTCTTTGGGCCAAACTCTCCTACAGAGCATTCAGGAGTATCATGGGTGTCAGGAGACCCTTTTCCCAACATCACCTTTTTCCATCCCCCAGCAAGCTCTCTTTTTCCTCCCACACTATCTTGGAGCTAGAAAAAATGGAATCCCCATCTTCCAGATTTTGCGAGTGAGAGGAAACATCAAACAATGACACACCCTCGCCAGTGTAGTCAGAACAACTGTCACTGCCATCCCTACGGGACAAAACTTGGAACATGTTAGGATAGAGGAACTCCATGCTCCCCAGATTCCCTGGTAGAGTGGAGGCCAAAGCCAACATTCAAATAGACCAAAACGGGCAGGAAAGTTGCAAATACTCCACACTATGTGACATTGTTAGCCTATCCTTTGGCCTTTGGAGGCTCATTGTCATCCATGGTATGATCATACTTTGCGAGTAACATAATATTCCTTACTTTTATTCTTGTTGCTATGCTTGGGGGGAAAGGATATTATTTTTAATCTCTCTCATCTTTCTCTTAAGGATCCATTTTTCTCTTGGTTAAGTTGCATTTGTTTATCTTGTGGATTCTCTTCTATACAAGAGACATGCATCATTGATTGTAACCTTTTCATTATTTGTGATTGGGTGTCCATGGTAAACAAATCCCTTACCTTGGGGGCTAAAATAATGTCATCCTTCCTCAAGAATCCCTTTACCCAACAATGGGGAAGTTGTGAATTCTCCCCTTCTTATTCCTAATCTCTTTTTAAATCCTTCAAAAGGATCCCTTTTATATTTATTGCATGGTATCTCTTTGCATTCATCCCTTCCTTGATATCATAGGATTTGTGACCTCTTTGGCTTGGACTAGGTGTTGTTTGTGGGATACCTCCCTTGTATTAAAGGTACTTTATCCTTATATCTATTTTCCTTAAGATGTAAAAATAGTCCTCTTTTTCCATATTAAGGGGGGAGCATATATGGCCTCCTTATTGCAAATATTTTATTTAATTTAAGCTCTTCAGGAAGAGTACACTATAATAATACAACTTCCTAGGGATAAATCACTCTCCTTTATACATTTTTGGAAGATTTCCTTGGAGACAATACTTTTCTTGGTTATCCTTAGGATTGGTTGAACTAGCATAACACAACTTGCTATCTCATTTGACCTCTCCTTTGCATACATTTTTAGGATTGGTTGACTAGCATAAAACAATTTGCTACACCATTTGACTTATCCTTTTCATGGGTTGACTAGGATAACACAACTTGCTAGACCATTCAACCTCTCATTTACATATTTTTTCACGAGTTGACTAGAATATGCTAGGCTATCAACTCCTTTACACTCTCTTTAATGGCTGGAACTAAAAGAACATAGTTTGATAGTTCATTTCCCCCTCCTCTCTCACTTTCTTATCTTCATCTAATGGATCACCTAGAATAAACAACTAGTTAGTTGATATCATCCATGGTTGTATTTATATCTCCTCTATGGTTCCCTAGCATAACACATTTTTCTAATTGATTGGATCATGGAGTCTTATCCTATCATTAATGTGTGCTCTTTCTCTTTTTAGGTGGCCACTAGTTCTTTTCCAATACCTTTTTGAACATGATGCTAGTATTTGATACATTTTCCTTACCAAGGATTCTTCAACTAGTTGACTTGGAATCTTAGTAAGCTTTAGAATTTTTTTTTTTTATGTGTCCTTTCATATGGATGTACAAGTTAAGATATTTAGTTTGGGGGATTGTGCCCTTAAACTTAGAGATATCTTATTTTTTTGCATTTTTCCCATAATCTTCATCTTTATCTCTCTTTCTTCTACTTTATGGTGAGTATGAGGTGAACTCATTTTCCTAGTAAAGTGGGGGATAAATGTATCATCCTAAAAAGTAAGCACACCTAATTAGGGGCTCATTTTAGCCCCATTTTAGTATGAATGGGTTCCCACATTGATTTCATGCTCTCCTAAAACTTATGGGATCGTCAAATTAACATTGTGAGTCTTATTTTGATTCAATTGATTTAAAACATGAATTTATCCCTTATTTCTAAGTGTTCTCCTTTATTTTTCCTCTAATAAAATAATTCATTCCATCACATAGCCCCTATATCCCTATTTTTGGCCTTCGTGACTTGTTCCGACCTCGGATTAAGTTGTACTCATAAATCTTGTATCTACCCCATTCTCCTAGCACCCCACTCAAATTATGGCTCATTTTCCTAGGTAGAGAATTCCAGTGGCATTCTATCCTTGGGATAGGATGCCATTGGTGACCTGTCCCCAAGGATTTTGGCCCAAATTTGGCCAAGGGTTTTGGTAGGAAATCTGGACATGTGGTCGGCCTACTTAATTTTGAACCCCCAAAATGATGGATTAAATATATAAACCCCATATCACTCCTCATATTGGTATACATTATCAAGTACAAGCATTCACTAACAATTTTTTAAGAATATGTGATCAATCAAGCAATCATAGTTTAAGATCTCTTCTACAATTGAGCATCCAAGTCTTCAATCCTTCAAAATAAATCTTCTTCTTCTTCATCAAGAATTGTGGAAAACTACAATATCCATCATTCAAGGCATGTATTTCATGATTTCCTTCTATATCAATCTATTGCATCAATATTTATGATCACATCTAAAGAGTCATTGTGTCATTAAGGTATAATATGATTTACAGTTCATATATGGTTTCTATTTCATCTTTCCTTATGTAATTTCCTTTCATTTTTTAGGTTGATTCCTAAAAAGGGTTTTGAATAAGGAAAATCACTTTATCCAACCTTCTTCCTTATTTTTCTATCTATAGGAATGGGTTATGGAGCCACTAGATTAAAATCAGGAAGATCAGACACAATCGGAGAGACCTTAAAAAATTTGGCTAAAATCACTAGGTACAGGATGTCGTTGGCAATTTGTCCCCAGTTATAGGATGAGTTTTGGCCCGTCCCCTACATTTTCAACTCAAATTTGGCTGACAGTTATTTAATAGTCTTCAGGTCCCAGATCTACAGTTACAGGTCAATCTAAGATTTTGATAATCGGGAACTTGGATCTAAAAAATAATTTCTTCTATTTTATTTCCAGGTGCATTCAAAATCTTCTTCATTCCCTTTTACATCAGTTTTCTTAGTTGGATTAGATCACATTTTAACATATTTAGTCTCATCCATATCAATATCATTCCTCTCCTTTTCAATTCTCATCAACAAAGGAATAAAAATCCTTCACACACAAATATTGCATTGGCATCTTTCAAGAAGTGTTAATCATATTCATCTTGAGGTTTTTTTAAATTCCAATGATCCATATGAATTGGATAAAATATCCCTTTTATGTGATCCCCTTTTCCTATTGTATAATGTATGTGGGGGGGCGGGGGGGGGGGGCGTGTGCACTTCAACTATGTGACGACTTGGATAAATACCAGGCATCGACTCCACTTGGCTTCACAAGTCTGAGTGTGCCCACCTATATTATACTAGACGGTGGGTAAATTGGAGATATTGATATGGCCAATCATGTTTGTAAGCCTAGAAATGTTTTTCTCATTTTTGGGCGACAACCGTCATGTTCTTTATCTAGGCAGTTATTGTGTGGTAACATTCGGCTACCCTGCATTATGTTATGAGACTTAAGACTTGTGTTTTGTGTAATCTAGTGGTCTGTAATGGTCATAAAAATGCATGAGTAAGATAATATATTTAATTTATTGTTGAATTCATCGGTTGTTATATTATTATTATTGTTGTTGCAAGTGTCATTTGAGCATTTTTATTAGTATTATGGTTTTATTATTTATTAGGGATTTTATATTTTAAAAGATGATTGTTGAGATTTTAACTTGGGTGAAATATTAGATTTTATTGCCTTGGGTAAATTTATTTTATATTTGGAGGAAAAGTGGTTTTATTTTTATGTTTTTCAATTTGGTTTCCCTGATTCTTCATGAGTTTTCCAAAAACCCTCCCATGGAGAATTCAGAATTGGCTTGGATAAAATAGTTTTCTTGGAGATATTTTTTGGGTATTTGCTTGATCAATTTGTTTTGACATTTTCTATTGGTTGCCCAGATTCAGCATCTTCTCATTGTGAGTTTGGATTTTTTTAAGTTTATGGTTTTTCTTCATGTGAGAGGTAAATCCTTGTATCTTATTGGTTTCATATTTCAATAAAATTTTGTGAATTTTAAATGCTTTGTGAGATCATTCCAAACATATTTCCATTTTGTAGAAGTTTATTTGATGGATTTTTAGTTTATGTAGAGAAAATTTGGAAATGGGGTTTTGTATAGGGAAATGGTGCCCAAATGTTTATGAATGCCTAGAATGTTTATGTTAATGTATTTTTGGAGTTTTGGGTGGATTTAGACCAATGGGTTCTTTCTGATTTTTTATTCTTTAAGTTTGAAATTTTAAGTTTTTTTGGGAGCCATCAATGGCGATGGCTTTGGACTATTTTTATGTCTAATTTTCTGAATTGTCAAAAACTAGAATTGAATGATTTTAATAGTTTGGTTTATGTGGAATGTTAGAGTTTATTCATAAAATTTTGATTTAAGGACAATATGAGATATATATCCCAGATTAGAGTTGGTTGAGTGTGCATGACTTGATTGTTATCGATTATAAAAATCCTCTCTTTGGTGAATTGGATGTGATTGATTTCAAAGGTTTATATTGTGATATAAATTGGTTATGTTTTTTTTACCATACAAGTTAATGAGAGTATGCATGTAGTGTTATCTAATTAATGAAGCTTATGCAACAACTTGTGATGCACGTGAGTAGTATATGGGATTCAAGTGGATCCACACTCTTAGAGTAAACCAATGGAGAGTATGTCGTGGGAATTTATGGCATTGTATAATGTGTTATAGGTGTAAATGTTGTGATTGAGAAATTTTTATTATTCCCTTTTGTTTCTCTTGCATGGTTTTCATCTTTGTGGGTATATATCGGGTGGCTTGATTGCACTATCATAATGTCGTCATGTTGATAAGTCTTCTTATTGTGGTGTTTGATTACCTTGCATGGTTTCATTGGTGCTATTGGATTGTTTGACTGGACTAGTTGTGTGCCCAGTCTATGATGTTCATTATTTCCCCTAGATTTCCTTATGTGGAGTGGACTTCTTATTGTGTTGAGCCTTGCATGGCCTTGAGTAGCCGTATGTTTTTATATCTTCATGCATGTGATGTGATCTTGGGTTTCATATATGACGTGTTTATTGTGAACTTAAGTATATTGATTTATTGATGATATTGTAAGCTAAACTACCTGATTCATCAGTGTATGTGTGCTTGGGCCATATGGTTATCTCTAAAAGCACAATGGGGAGGGTCTGAGGGTATCTCGTGGTTGGGCAGTGTGACCATTCACTGTTCGGGACCGGTGTATAAGTGGTGGGATACTTCTACCGATGGAGTACCAAGAGTGATGTTCTCATTTCTATCTCGTGTACTTGCTTTCAGTGATTTCAAATTTTAATTTATACTCAGTAGATTAAGCTTCATTTATGTTTATTATGATCAAATCAAGTGAGCTGGACCTCGATTTATTGTATTGAGTACTCCCTAGTGTGGAGTTGTAATTTATTTGGTTGTATGTTGGCATCAACACTTGATTTTTTGTAATTTTGATGTTTTGGGAAGTCCTCCACAAAAATAGATTTCCCCTGCACAAATATTTTATTTTCTGTAAATATGTTTTTTGCACCTGCGCAAACGTCATATTTTCCTACGCATTCACTAATATTTCTTGCACATTTATTTTAGTAATCTGCGTATTGTGTTTTTGCACATTTGTGACATTTATTAGTTCTCAAGAGTCTGTGTAAAAATGTACTTTGGATTTGGTTTCCTTGTGTTCTCAGGATTCATTTCATGTATTCACTTTTCATTTTACAATATTGTTGGCCGACTTGATTCCTTGAAGCTAGAGGCATGTTATCCAAAATTTCAAGATGCAATCGCGGAGCATTGTCATGCCATTCCACTTGAGTGTTTCTTTTTGTCTGCGAACCCTTGGAAGTTTTTTTAAGACTTCCACTTGTGTTCAATCATGTGGTGATCATTGTGTCTTTCCTTATTTTCTTTGCAATGGTGTTTTTAACGATGCACTTAATGTCATTGATGATGTTCTTATTGTCAAAAAAATAATTAGTAGTGCATATTTGACCCTTTGTTCTAAGGTTTCCTTGGTGGGTCATTACATTCTACCCCATTTTCAAATCCTTCAACAAAGTTTATGTTGTATGAACCATTTATTATTGTTTAGGATTAGAATTGTCACCCTAAATCAGGCATTAAGGCTTCATGACAATTCTATCTGACAATGGAAACTTCCTCTAGCTGTGGGTGAACTATGGATGAGGAAGAGTCTCTAGACTCTAGGCCGATTCCTATCAAATATGGAATATCACCACCTGATTGATAACTTAATTGGGAAAAGGGAAGAAGGAAACTTCTGAAAACAAAAAAAATTGGATAGGGGTGATAGACCAAAGATGAATTCAGACTTTTGATGAAAAGATAAAACAGTAACTCTAACTCATATACCAAAGGCTTTGATCTTTCAGATCTCTAATCAATCATATAGGCTAAAGTGATTTCAATATTAGGGTTTAAACCACAAATATTTCAAATGGTCAGCAAACATACATTTTCCACACAAGGTTTTAAATAATTGATCACCTTAAGAAGGAATATAGATGCACTCTCTTGTCTTGGATAACAATGAAAATACACTTGCAAAGAAAGATGAAAATAGGATCATAGAATCAAAACTCCAAATGTATGAACTAATGAAAACATATGTTTTATTCTGCATCAAAATATGACAAAAATGTGGTTACAAACATGAATCCAAGGCACTAAATAATGATAATCTCACTTTGCCTTCATTTCAAAATCTGCAACTCCAACGGATACAAAATGCATAAAGAGGCTATAGGAATCAGAAATTCACTAAAATCTCTCCCTTCACAATCTTGAACCCCCTTTAAAATGAAGCAAAATCCCTCACTATATAGCCAACATGGCTTATTTTGAAAATATTTCCCCCCCAAAAAAGCCTTCCACAAGATTAGATCTACAAAACTATAGGGCCAAATTAGCACCCTAAATCAAAACCCTAAGTTTTAGCCCTTCTAAAGTTGATAAATGAAAATATATCTATTACATATTTTATCAACTATTAAAAAACTCCTCCTAAACAAAAACCAAATACATCTCCTTCCAAATGTAAACACTACAACCCTATTACACAAAGGTAGTAACTCTGTCGACACCATACTAGAGAAGTTAGTGTAACTGTAGTTTGTTCGTTTGATCACCACCCACCATTGACATGACCATTTTCTTCTGAAGAGATGGTTTTAAGACTTCGTAGCACTAAAGGTACCATCGTGGCAATATGGAGTGTTGGAAATATTGAGTGGGGGGGTGAATCAGTATTTCACTAATTATTCTATTTTAGCAACTTAAAAATAAATCAAAGATACATCCAATGAGTCTTAACAATAGAACACATAACACTTGATATGATTACGGGGACACCTTGATTAGAGGAAAACCCTGGTGGGAATTAATACCCACAAATATTCTATACTAGTTTCTTATGATCCTTGTTAGAAGATCCTTAACCCTGTTAGGAGTTTTCTTTACAATGTATGAAGTATAGTGACCTTGTTAAGGGTCGGACCCTATTAGGATTCTTTTACAATAACCCTGTTAGGGGTGGTGGACTCACTATCCAAGGACTCACTATCCAAATGGTGAAGGCTACAAGCTTCTGGATCTTTGATACACACTGTATCTGCAAGGTCAACTGTTGTTGTGACACTGCTTGTCTGATCAGTTCCTTTTGTGCACTGATGCTTTAACCACTTGTTGATCTCTACAAAAATATTTTCTTCACTTTGAAAGCTTCTACTTCAATATCTATATCATCAACATATGACAGATATAGCTTTGTTGCTTTTACACTCTGCTCTGCTTTTCTTATCTCTGGCTTTCGCAACTTTTCTGATCACAAATGACCTTCTATAAGTACTTCCTCAAAAGAAATGAACATGTTGGCTTTAGGAAAATTTTTACCATCTATCTTGATCACTTAAACAACCACACAACCCTTTATTAAGTTTTCTTAACATTAATTATAACTGCTTTACTCAAACCGAACAGATGCATCTTTTCACACAGTCTACTCCACCAAATTAGCTCTAACTTTTTGCTCCTGATGAATCAAATCATGCGCCTTTAACCACATATTATTAGATCACTAAAAATCACTAATCCAAGGATGAAAGCCTTGATTATATGTGCAACTCTTGTACCAAAACAATCTCTGTCGGCTCTTTCCATGATCTTTGTCCTGTTCTGGCATTCACTGGCTGTACCTCTTCAACTGGCTGTATCTTCTTCATACTTTCAAATCTGATCATGCTCTCTTATAATTTTTATGTAAAAATACTCATAAGATTATCTTCCAAGGAACATATCATTTTAATAACAAATGAACACACGCTAATCAAAACTATAACAGTATGTTCCTTGCTCTGTCTTGTTCTGCACTTTACTATCTTAGTCACTTCATCTTGTTGTAACTTCTTCATACTTGTAGATCTGATCATGCTCACTTAGACTTAGCATGAATACATACTTACAATCTTATCTTCAAAGGCACATTCCCTAACTCGGTCGTATGCACGTGCACTGATGCTCTGTTCTTCTGGTACTCTGCTAACTGTCTAGTCTTTTGTACTTAGCCAATTTCTGATCTTCTAATAATGTGTGCTGACTCAAAAACTTCATATGAATTTGTTGCCATAATTACAACACTAAATATATTCATATAAACCAGTATAGTCAACTTTCCAACAATCTCCCCCTTTTTCATTAATGGCAACAAAGGAATATGGCAAAGTTACTATTTGTACTCTTATACAAAAACTCTCTATCTTATATCTCCCTCTTATCATATATCAGACTCCATATTCTTCATACTCTACTCCCCCTTTGACATTAATGAAAAAGGTGATAAAAACACTTCTATGTACTTACTCAGCATACACATCTGGATATGCAATCTGCAACTTCTAGATCTCTTTCTCCCAAAATGCAATCGGTGAATTGACAATCTATGGATGGGCGCATAATGTATATTGTAGCTTCTCCATTTTCTCCAAGTTTGTGCTAGCACCTTGATCATATGACATACTCCATATTCTATACATTAATTTACTCCCCCTTTGATATTATCTTCTCTGCCTTTTGCTACAAACTCTTTCAAGGATGCTTGACTAGCCTTGAGTGAACTAAGATCAAGTGTAAATTTGCTAACCAATTCACTGAGTCTCTTCCTCATATACTTCTCTTCTGCAATATCTGATCTATCTTTCATGACTCCTTCAGATTATATACTCCCCCTTACTTATTTACTCCCCATGAGTCTAAGTCTGTTATGGGTGTCAAAATTGACAACAATGATGATGAACTGTCCATCACATTAGTCTTCTCTTTTTCTGCTTCCTTTTCTGTGATATCTTAAATCAATATATCTTCTTTCTGATATAAAGACTCTTAGCCTCTTGAGTATTCACAAATATTTCTTCACACTTTTCTAGATCAATATCCATTGCTTCCATTGATACTTCAACATTATCAACCACGAGTGTATCCTCCATGTCCTTGGCTATGGGCACAGAATCCTGTGGAGTTGTCATAATACTTTTATCTGCTTCTTCATATGATATTTCAAATTGTATCTTCAATCAATTCTTCTCTTACGTGAACACTCTTTTTTTGTATTCACACTTAGATGATCAATAATAAGTATGCGCTTCCAAGGATAACATCAGGTCGGCTCAGAAAATAAAATTATCTCCAACAGCTATACTGATACTCTCATATAGAACACTGCTCAACAAGATTTTTGACCCATTCAGCTTCATGAAGTTCATGCGCTGAAGCATACTCATTAATTGCTTCTGAGATGTTTCAAAGAGTTTATTGATATCAATCTCTACTAAATAATGTAATTTTTATGCTTTTCTTCTCGACTGCAAGTGCTCCTTTTATTATCCAACCGCTTACTCGATTGCTAAGTAAGTTTTCAACTAATTTTTGAAACGACGTGTCCATGTTTGGGCTTCGTTTCAAACTAGAATGACTTTGCTTAACAAATGACGATTATCAATCTCCTTTCTTCATTGATGAGAACAACTGTAATGCATTAATAATAAAAATGCTAGGGCTTCTATGATCTCCAATCATTTATTCTGACCACAAGTGAGGACTTGGTGATTGCAAAGTAGATTTTCGCAATTAATACTTGCCGTGTAGACACAGAAAGCAACTGTAATTTCCATTCTTGTTCCTGATAAATATTTAGATTGTGTGTTCTTCCATACAGCACCATAATGTCACCAAACAATTGAAATCCAAGGCGTATACTCAGATGGTGAGTATACCAACCATGCAGGGGTTCAGAGCTAGAATAGCTCCCCCTAAGACCGTGAGGGTCAACTATTCAGAAGTAGAAGGTATGTCCACTGAGGATGCATCTGCTACCTTGTTCTCTTCATTGTCCTTCTTTACTTCAACAAATACTTTATCTGATTTAGCTTTAGTTTCCACAAACTTAACTTCTCCTGATTCTTCAAACAAAGACATCTTATGATTCTCTTGTCCTTTTGTTCTTGATCTGCAAGACCTTGAGATGTGTCCAGCCTTTCCACATGAACAAAAAATGATAGGAGGTCTAATGTTGTTATTCATGATGTTGCATTGCTCAGCTGTATGTCCATTGTAATTACATATCTGACATGTAATGTTCTAAGGTCTTCTAACATTTTACTGAGGATAAGTTCTTTTTCTTTGTTGATTCTGATTTCTTTGATTATTCTGATTCTTCTTCTTCTAATTTGTTTTACAATTCATAGCTCTATGATTTATTGCATGAATAACAATAACCATTGAAGGTTCCTTGCTCTTTTCCTTGCTCTGTCTTGTTCTGCCCTTTACTAACTGTCTTATTCCTTGCTAACGGTCTAGTCTTCTGTACTTAGCCAATTTTTGATCTTCTGATAATGTGTGCTGACTCCAAAACTTCATATGACTTTATTGACATAATTACAACACTAAATATAGTCATATAAACCAGTATAGTCAACTTTCCAACAATCTCCCCCTTTGTCATTAATGGCAACAAAGGAATATGGAAAAGTTACTATCTGTACTCTTATACAAAAACTCTCTATCTTATATCTCCCTCTTATCATATATCAGACTCCATATTCTTCATACTCTACTCCCCCTTTGACATTACTGACAAAGGTGATAAAAAAAATTCTATGTACTTACTTAGCATACACATCTAGATATGCAATCTGCAACTTCTTAATCTCTTTCTCCCAAAATGCAATCGGTGAATTGACAATCTGTGGATGGGCGCATAATGTATATTGTAGCTTCTCCATTTTCTCCAAGTCTATGCTAGGACCTTGATCATATTACATACTCCATATTCTATACATTAATTTACTCCCCCTTTGATATTATCTTCTCTGCCTTTTGCTACAAACTCTTTCAAGGATGCTTGACTAGCCTTGAGTGAACTAAGATCAAGTGTAAATTTGCTAACCAATTCACTGAGTCTCTTCTTCATATACTTCTCTTCTGCAATATCTGATCTATCTTTCATGACTCCTTCAGATTATATACTCCCCCTTACTTATTTACTCCCCATGAGTCTAAGTCTGTTATGGGTGTCAAACTTGACAACAATGATGATGAACTGTCCATCACATCAGTCTTCTCTTTTTCTGCTTCCTTTTATGTGATATCTTAAATCAATATATATTCTTTCTGATATAAAGACTCTCAGCCTCTTGAGTATTCACAAATATTCATTCAAACTTGTCTAGATCAATATCCATTGCTGCCAAAAAAACTTCAACATTATCAACCATGAGTGTATCCTCCATGTCCTTGGCCATGGGCACAGAATCCTGTGGACCTATCATAATAGTTTTATCTGCTTCTTCATATGATATTTCAAATTGTATCTTCAATCAATTCTTCTCTTACGTGAACACTCTTTTGTTGTATTCACACTTAGATGTTCAATAATAAGTATGCGCTTCCAAGGATAACATCAGGTCGGCTCAGAAAATAAAATTATCTCCAACGCCTATACTGATACTCTCATATAGAACACTGCTCAACAAGATTTTTGACCCATTCCGCTTCATGAAGTTCATGCGCTGAAGCATACTCATAAATTGCTTCCGAGATGTTTCAAAGAGTTTCTTGATATCAATCTCTACTGAAGAATGTAATTGTGATGCTTTGCTTCTCAACTGCAAGTGCTCCTTTTTTTATCCAACCGCTTACTCAATTTCTAAGTTTTCAACTAATTTCTGAAACGATGTGTTCGTGCTTGGGCTTCATTTCAAACTTGAATGACTTTGCTTAACAAATGATGATTATCAATCTCCTTTCTTCATTGATGAGAACAACTGTAATGCAATAATAATACAATTGCTAGGGCTTCTATGATCTCCAATCATTTATTCTGACCACAAGTGAGGACTTGGTGATTGCAAAGTAGATTTCTGCCATTAATACTTGCCGCGTAGACACAGAAAGCAACTGTAACTTCCATTCTTGTTCCTGATAAATATTTAGATTGTGTGCTCTTCCATATAGCACTATAATGTCACCAAACAATTGTAATCCAAGGCATATACTCAGATGGTGAGTATACCAGCCACACAGGGGTTCAGAGCTAGAATAGCTCCCCCTAAGACCATGAGGGTCAACTATTCAGAAGTAGAAGGTGCGTCCACTGAGGATGCATCTGCTACATTGTTCTCTTCATTGTCCTTCTTTACTTCGACCCATATTTTATTTTATTTAGCTTTATTTTCCACAAACTTAACTTCTCTTGATTCTTCAAACAAAGACTTCTTATGATTCTCTTGTCCTTTTGTTCTTGATCTGCAAGACCTTGATATGTGTCTAGCCTTTCCACATGAATGAAAAATGATAAGAGGTCTAATGTTGTTATTCATCATGCTGCATTGCTTGGCTATGTGTCCATTATAATTACATATCTGACATGTAATTTTCTGAGGGCTTCTAACATTTTGCTGAGGATAACTTCTTTGTCTTTGTTGATTTCAATTTCTTTGATTATTTTGATTCTTGTTCTTCTGATTTGTTTTAAAATTCATAGCTCTATGACCAAATTTATTGTATAAATAATAGTAATCACTGAAGGGTCTTACCTCTTTACAATTCCTTGCAATATGTCCATGCTTGTTATAGGCATAACAAGTATGTTCAACTAGCTTCCATTCATCCTTAGGTGGTTCAAAATTGTCTTTAGTCTGATTTACAATTTCCTTAGTGTCTGTGATGTCCTTTGGTGCTTTCATTCTTTCTTGCATGGCATCAATCTAAATTTTTGCTTCATTGTATCCTATACCGCTGGTATCTCCTTTAACCTTTTGAGCATACAACTGAGATTCTATCAGATCCTTGCTTGTGTGTAACTTATCAATATGATTCTTTGCTACAATCAATTCAGATTCCATCTTATCTTTGTTGTTTCTTAGCTCCAACATTTCCATGTTTGCTTGTTTCAGTTCTTCATCTAACTGCTTGTTCACTTTCACTTGATCATCATAGGCATCTTGATTGTTAAATAGATTTTCATCTGATTCTTCAATCTGATCCTTCAAAGATGAATTTTCTTCATTCAACTTTTTGACTACTTCTCCCAAATCATTTGAAGAACAATTCCTTAATTATTTTTTCAGTTTCTTGATAAGTGTTTGCATGCCATTAACTTTTAGTTTATGATCTTCATTTTCTTTTTCAGATGTGTCAAGTTCTTCAAGGGATACTTCAAGATTATTTTTCAGGAATTTCATTTCTACATTGTCCATGATCTCCTCAAGTGGTTAAACTTATGTGCTGAGGACCAGAGCTCTGATACCAATTGTTGGAAATACTGAGAGGGGGGGTGAATCAGTATTTCACTAATTATTCTATTTCAGAAACTTAAACATAAATCAAAGATACATCCAATGAGTCTTAACAAAAGAACACATAACACTTGATATGATTACAGGGAAACCTTGATTAGAGGAAAACC
>MU223243.1:142722-164836 GCA_018584345.1 Thuja plicata | reverse complement strand
AATCTGGAAGAAATACCTCTGCCACTGAAAAGTACACAGAATCAGCTTTCCGACGATATCTCGTTTGCCGAAAAAGGAGTCCGGATGAGCCAGATATGACTCCCGGAAGGCAAAACAAGACATCGGAGTTCAACAGCAAAAATCGCTGTCAAAACCATGGAACCAAAACCTCTAACCTCCGCCATCGGAAAGTGCTCAGAAAGAGATTTCCGACGGTATATGGAAGTCAGAAAAATACCCCCGTATGCTCCCTATAGAGAGAAAAGAAGCCCAGTACCCCCAAAATTGCCCTAAAGGGCTTACAAAATGCCCCAGGGGCTTAAAAAAGGAGCCCCCGGTCGTATGGCCCACGCAGGGGCTTAGACCAGAGCCCCCGGTCACCAATAGGACCGAGCGCAGACCCTAGAGGGCCCGCGGGGGCTGCAAAAGGCGCCACCGCTGGGAGCGGTGGCGGAGCGGAGAACCACCGGCGGCGCACATAAAAAACCCCGGCGAAGGTCGCGAAGATGGAAGCGGCGCGGGCCGCGATGTTGGAAGCGGTGCGGGCCGCAAGTTGCGAGCGGTGCGGGGAGCGCACGGCGGCGGGGGCCGCGAACAGACGGGCGGCGGGTGCCGCAAGGTGGCGGAGCCCGCAGAAAGAAGGCGGGGCAGCCGGCCACCGACCGGCTGCAGTGGCGCGGCGGTGGCGCGGTGGCGCCCAAAAAATATTTGCACGGGCAGTGTAATTAAAAAACCAAAAAACTATTAAAAAAATGATTTTTTAATAATTTTTTTGAATTTTTTTTTTATCCGTACGGCCCTTGGTAGGGCGAGAAAATTTTTCCAGAGCTCCGGTAGCCAAAAGGGTCAAAATTTTATATGATTTCGACTCTCCCGGGCCTTCTGGACGCAATGGTGGAGTCCTTTTTGGCTCAAACAGCTCTGAAAAAAAGAGACCCCCCCAGAACCAGAGACAAACCGAAAAAGAACTCTGAAACCCTCGCTGCTTCAATAAACTACGAACAGCCAGCTGCAGAGTGGCTCTGATACAGATGGAAAAAATACGCACCAAGTTCTATTACATCTTCTTCGAGAAAGTCCCACGAGCATAGAACAAAGTTGCAGATGTGATGGCTACCATAGCATCATTGATTGATATGCCAGGTAATGAAAAAAAATTATAGTTTCTAGTGGAGCAATTCTTGGTGCCATCACATCAGGCATCCATCACAGAATCAACATGCATCCCTATTGGTCCTAATTCCCCATGGTACCAAGATATCTATAACTATCTCCAAAACAATGTCTTACCTCCCAACTTGTTTAGGAACCAGAGAAAGTCCCTCATCCTCCAAGCCTCTAAGTATACCACCCTCTCAACTACTTTATACAGACAAAGTCTAGATGGAATGCTTCTACGATGTCTCACTTCCATGGAATCCCAGAAAGATTTGTACGAGGTACATGAAGGAATTTGTGGAACCCACAGAGGTGGCAACAACTTAGCTAAGAAGATCATCTGAATGGGATACTATTGGCCCACAATAGAGATAGATGCACACAAACATGTTCAAAGGTGTAAATAGTGTCAGATTCATGGAGACCTCATCCATGCACCAGCCCAAGAACTAAATCCTATCACATCACCATTACCATTTTCAATGTGGGGATTTGACCTAGTGGGCAAAATTACACCTTCGACAAATGGACACAAATACATCATAGCAGCAACAGAGTACTTCACCAAGTGGGTGAAAGCAATTCCCCTCACATACATCACTGGAAAGAAAATAGAAATGTTCATACTTAACCACATTATCTGTCGATACAGGATCCCTCAAACAATCCTGACAGATCATGGTACACCTTTCCAGAACAAGGATGTTGAAGAGCTATGCGAACAGTTCCATATCAAACAAGGGTTCTCTTCATTTTACTATCCTCAAGCGAATGGCCAAGCCGAAGCCACAAGCAAAACAATCTTGAAAATCTTGAAGAAAACAGTAAATGAATCAGGGCGAGACTGGCATTTACAGCTTAGACCCGCATTATGGGCATACAAAACTAGTGTGAGAACACCTATAAGAGCTACTCCTTTCTCCCTATTCTATGGATCAGAGGCGGTATTACCCCTTGAAGTGGAAATCCCATCCCTAAGGTTTTCATTGAAGAACCTGGTTTTAGATGAAGACTATAGAGTAGCAAGGCTTAGTGAACTGGAATTACTAGATGAAAGAAGGCAGAATGCCTTTGACCACTTACAAGACTATCAAAATCACCTTAGAAGGAACTATTGCAAGAAGGTGAAGCCATGAACATTTGAGGTAGGAGACCTTGTCCTCATGGAAAATCAGAAGAATCAAGCAGAGCGAGTCAAATACAAAAAGTTCAAGCCTAACTGGCTAGGACCATTTGTCATTATCAACTCTACTCAGAGTGGGGCATTCATACTAGCAACAACAGAAGGAGATTAGCTCCTCAGGTACATAAACAACATGCACATTAAGAGGTTCTACCCTTGAGGTCTCTATGGTTAAGGCACCTATCTACATATCCAAAAAATACCCAAAAAAAAAAAAAAAATCAATCAAAAAAGCAAAAAAAAGTAAAGAGAAATAAAATTAGTCTGTTAGTGAAAACCTAGCAATCAGGTGCTATTGAGTAGGTACCTTGGTGAAAACCTGGCAAATAGGCACCAAGTGTTCAAAATCCAACTTCACCATCAATGAAGTCCAAAAGCTTGAGCAGATTTCAAATGCAAAGACTGACTATCCCAAGCTAGATCCAGAAGCACAATCCCCTCTGAGCACCAAGCATTTACCCATGGTTAATACTGGTCCACCAGACTAGGGGGCGATTCTAAATGTCCTAAAAAAATCCTAAAAAGATCAAAAATCAAGAGAAAATCAATCTTCATCAAAAATATTCAAAAAATTGCAAAATCCAAAGAAATAAAACAAACTTAGTTATCAAGAGAGAAAAAGGCGATCATGCCTAGTCAATCAATGTCACAATCATGAGCTTTTTGAATTAGCATTGGGCTCATCTAACATAGCTTTATTAAACTATCAATTCAAACAGCAAGTAGCTGGCGACCAAGCCAATCTATCAATTGTCACAATCATGAGCTTTGCGAACCAGCATTGGGCCCATCTGACACAGCTTGATCAGCTACCAAAATCGATCAAATCAATCTATCAATTGTCACAATCATGAGCTTTGCAAACTAGCATGGGGCCCATCTGACACAGCTTGATCAGCTGCCAGCATGATCAAAGCAATCAATCAATCAATCCTATCAATAGTCTTACACAATGATGGGTATGCTCAAACCAGATAGGTCAGTCTTATACGAGTAATCTATTACTGAACCAGACACACTCAAGCAATCAAGCCAATCAAGCCTATCCAAAGAGTTGAGCCAATCAAGAGAATCCAACTGCATCAAGGAACCATCCAAAAATGTTGACTAGGTTAGTCAAGTCGGTCATATGTCAGTCTATATTTCACGGTTATGTTCTTACGCTACTCCAGGATCCACCATGTGAGGAGAGTAGTTATGATAGATCATGACTTATTTTGTTTTATTATTGTCTGTTGAATGTTCACTTCGATTCCAAGGCCATGATGATTTAGGATAAATGCGGTAGGCATCACTTATCTGGCAGCCGCGTAGTTCCACGATCTGAGCTTAACCCTGGGAAAAAAATGGACATTCCTTCTCTTTTATTTTTCTTGTTTGGTTTATAGAATCAAGAGCTCGCAACACTATTTAGATGGACTCTAAGTGATTTGGAGTTCTATCTTGGTTTCTATGGTATTTCCCTTTATGTTGCAAACAAGAGCTCACGATGCTATCCAGATGGACTCTAGGGGCATAGGAGTTCTATCTTGTTTGCTTGGCTTTCCCTTTCGGAAATCAAGAGCTCACAGTGTTATCTAGATGGAATTTGGATGCATAGGAGTTCTATCTTGGTTTCCTTGTTTTAGATTAATTCAGAGGAAAAGCGGTATCCAGATGGTCAATATCTGGGTGTTTTTGGCTCTCTTTCTTTTCAAATAGGGAACATAGTTGAACCCAAATGGTCAATATTTAGGTGCACTAGGTTCTCTTTCTATTCAATCTATCTACTCCTTCTGCTATCAAGAGGTCATGGCGGTATCCAGGTGGTATGTGATCTGGATCATTCGACGCTCTTCGAAATTTTAGAAAATACAAAAAAAGATGCAATGATGACAAATATTGGAAACAGTGGCAACGACTTGGGACACTCATCCTTTCTATCAATTCATATCTATCAAAAAAGTGAAAAAAATTCTTTTCTATGATTCCATTCTATTAGATCAATCTCAGAGAACATCTATTCAAACTAACTTCTTTCTAACTAACACATGCATTACTCAAAAATTTTGTGCATGGTAGATTGCATTCATTTATTGCATAAGAAAAATCCAAAACATGTGCATAGTAGATCATATAATCAATGCATCCATCATAACTAACATAGGAATGTATTCATCATCATCATATAGTGATTCACTTTTTCAACAAATTAACGCTCATCTGACGCATTTTCTATGCTTAATTTGTTGAGGGGGCATATATTCCACTTGCTATCACTGGGGCAAGCTGGGGCAGAATCAAAATCAGAGAATCTTTGACACACTGCGACAAGTCACATTGCATCAAAGAGGGGCAAATGTAGACACCTGAAAATGGACAGGCTTACGAATTTACATTAAAAACACTAATTTTCATCTATTAATTAATGGTTTTTTAATCTTAATTAATCATCTATTTCCCTCTAAATTCATTCCCCAAATCATCTAATCAAATTCTCAAAATTAATTAAATAATTAATTTTATTTAATTAATTAACCTTAATTGATTAATTACCATTAATTAATTAATTCAATTCAATTTCCTATAGTTTAAATTCAAATATTTAAACTTCCTAATTAAATTCTTCCAATTAAATTAATTTAATTTCATTCAATAAAGCAATTCTTAATAAAAAAGAATTCAATTATCTCACAGGTTGAAAACATTAATTAAATAAATGAATTAAATATTCATTTATCTTCAAAGAGATAACTCCAACAAGCTCACATGGGTTACTCCACCCATCTCTCCAGTCCACATGGGTAACTTCACCCACCTCTTCAGTTCAAAAAGGTAACTCACAATTAGCTCTTCAATCAACCAAGCTCTATCTCCTCTTTAGCAAATGAAGAGGTGAAGTTTACTGATGGCTTCTCCAGTTCCTTTTAATCTCAACCGTTAATCTCCCTATCTCTGGGATTGATCTCAACCATTCATATCATCACCAATTCATATATAATAAACCCTTCGTAACCATTTGAAGGATCCAGGATTTCAATATCTCGTGCGCCATTACTATGTCAGTTTGGTTCTAGTATTCAAGCCATCTTGCGATCACACACTTGTTTCAATTAGAAAATTCTCGACACTTCTCAAGTCATAGACGCTGCCCCGCTAATACTGAGCATCAAGAACATTGTTTCAGAAGGAGTAGAGAGAAACAATAGAAGCTTCAAGCATCGTGGGGTTTGCATTTATTTGTTTTCCTTTCTCTTGCTTGTACATTTTATTGATTACGTTTCATGTTATTCATTTTAGTAGTTATTGTGTACTTGATTTATATCATTTGTAAAACCTTTGCTACTAACCCTTGCCTTTGGAAAGATTTGGAACCATGAATCACGAAAGGAGGTGTACAGTATTAAAGGGAAACATTGATCAGAAAGGTATTATGAGCTTACAATAGATCTAAACATCTACAAGTCCAATTTGTATTTATGAACAGATCATATATTGTTTCAGTTTAACCATTGGATCAGAAATTCTCTTAACTGAGCAGGATCTAATCATCCTTCATATATTGAGATACATGCCAAGGAGTACCAAAAGGTTTATCATGAAGATAATATAGTGAATGCGAGATATCAAGTGATAAACTGTTAATGATAAATCCTCTAATAAGGTCACACTTAACAGTGCATTTGAAACCTTTAACAGGGTAGACTCTTCATTGATCTCACTTCAGAAGAGTGAAAATTTTGGGTTACCGGTCCCAAGTGGTTTTTCCCTTAACAGGGTTTCCACGTTAAAAATCAATGTGTCAAATGTATTTATGAGTCATTGCTTTAATGTTTTACTTTACACATTACTAAAATAGGATTGATCGGTAAACACTAAGTTATTTACTATATTTTGGTAAAGCCTAGACTACTATTCAGTAAAGCTTAAGAATAAAGTTTAAACAGTGAACTCTGAGAAGTATTTATTTGAGAAGATAATCTAAAGGCATACATTTTGTAGGTCTGAAAATAACTAGAGGTTTATATTTGAGATATAATTTTTTGTGGTTGATATTGGATTAAATTTTGAGGCCACTGATTCACCCCCCCCCCTCTCAGTTATTCTAACAATTGGTATCAGATCTTGTGTGCTTAGAAGGAAGGTTTCAAGACCTAAGAAAAAGATCATGTTGCAAGATGAGCAAACAGGATGTGCCTAAGTTGAAAAATGACAACTTTGAATCATGGCAAAGCAAGATAAGACTCCACCTATCAGGTATTGGAAATGATGTTACTCAATCCTTGGATACTAAATATGTGTTTCCTAGAGGGCCTCACACATTTGATCAATTGAGAGAAAAGCATGAGCACAACTCTATGATGATAGAACTTGTTTCCTCACTCTCTGATGCTGAATTTGAAGATGTCAAAACATGCACCATTACAAATAAAATGTGAGAAAAATTGAAGCTAGTACATGGAGGAGATGCTAATGTACTAAGAGCTAAGGCAAAAATCCTAAGAGGTAAATCAAACCCTATATAGATCAATGATTGGAAAACTCATGTATGGTGTTCATACTCGACCAAATATAACACATGCAGTTGGAATAGTTGCAAGATTCTTTGCTAATCCCAAAGAATCACACATGACTGATGTCAAAATAATTCTGAGATATCTAAAGAATACCGAGGACTATAGCTTATGGTATAAAAGAGAAGGAAAATTTTATCTTCAAGTCTATACAGATGTTGATTGGGCTGGAAACTTAGATGACAAAAAGAGCACAACAGGAGGAGCATTCTTCATGGGTGATAGACTTGTCACATGGATAAGTAAGAAGCAAGGATGCATCTGACAATCTATTGCAGAAGCAGAATATGTGGCTACTGCTACAAATTTCTCTAACATTGCATGGATCAAACAATTATTGGAAGGTATAAATATGAAAATTCTTGAACCAATGATTATCTATTGTGATAATACCAGTGCAATAAACATATCAAAGAATCATGTCATGCATGCTAAGACTAAGCATATTGCAATCAAATATCATTACTTAAGGGAACAAGTGAAAGAGAAAGAGGTGATACTATAATATGTTCAATCCAAGGAACAGTTAGCTGACATATTCACAAAGCCATTGCCTAAAGATACATTTGAGTACCTGAGAAAGATACTAGGGGTCTAACCCTTGTCTATTAGTCACTAAGCTGACTAGGAGGCTGCATCAACCTACAAATAATCAGAAGATCATTCATGTTGATGCATGCAAAGAGATGGACTACGAAGATACATCCGTACACAACAAGGTACTTATCTACACTGAACACCAGAGTCATTGTACTGTTGATGGAAAGGGAAATTCAAGGAGTATATTAAAAAAAAAGGAATGATATACTTTGGCATTGCTGTCAAAGGGAGAGATGACATGAGGTGACTTGAGAGAGATTATATCCATATGAAATATTCCTCATAACCATCCAAAGAGAGATAAGTATCCTAAGGGGGAGATGACTTAAGGGAGAGAGAATATCTAATGTTGTTAAAGGAAAAAGAGATGATCAAGGAAAGGAACAGTCAAAGGGAGAGACAACATCAAAAGAAGAGATTCTACAACATGGGGAGAGACGGAATCAAAATTTTCTACATCTATCCAGTAAAGGGAATGAAGATTGAAGAAAGTAATGTGCAAGAAACAAATCTAAGCTAGAAGAGCTTACCAAGAGCCAGATATTTGTATTGGTTATAGAACAATTTTTGGTAGATTGATGAACTGCAACTGATATATTTCATATTGTATTGGTAGTAATGTAGTGTGTTTCCATCAATGCCAAAGGGAGAGATTGATGAACCATAATTGATTGAATGTTTGAAGATGTTAAGTTGATGGTCACTGAACTGCAGAAAGTTAATGCATGACATTAAATCAGTTAATGTATTGTATTGTCATTGGTGTCAACTTGATATAATTTGATTGGTTATATAAATAGTGTCAAAGACTTCAAAGAACTAGAGAGATAAATTTTATGCTATTAGTAATGCATAAAAGTTCAGTATACACCAAGTGAAAACAAATGCCGACAGACAGTGCACCCCGATGGATAGAGAACCCCGAGAGAAGAGTCACAACGATACCCAAGAAAGAAACCTGAGCAAGCATTATCAATGAGTAGAACCATAGTGATACTCGAGAAGAAATAAAATTCATAGTTTTGCCCAACAGACAGACAACCCCGACGGACAGAGATGCCCGAGGATTACTGAAGTCAAGACTGAAGCTAACAAGGAGTTAAACACCAAAAAGAACTGAAGTTCATAAATGAAAAAAGACTTAGATGGAAAGAGCTAAATATGGAGTTAACCAGTTGATCACATTGTTTTCATTGATCAGTTAAAAGCCAGAGATAAGCTAGAGTTTTAAAGTAGTTTTATTCCAGTTATCAAGGAGAAATCTAAAGGATAAAACGAAAGTAAGTTTTAAAGCAAGAATGACAAGATTTGTGGATCACGCCAAGAACAAGAAAGTCAAGGACTTAGAAATGGTGAAATTATGTCTATAAGAGAGACAAGCTAATTCATTATGAATTAGGGGTGAATAGAGAAGAGGATGCTGAAGAGAATACTAGTGAAGAAAAACTTCATACAATCCTGATCAAATAAGCTAAAGAATAGAGCTAAAGATTTTTGCGAACACTGAGGAACAGCGAAGCACAACATCACCAAGCAGAAAGAAGTGGAGAAAAGGTATTAAAGGGAAATATTTATCAGAAAGGTATTATGAGCTTACAATAGATCTAAACATCTACAAGTCCAAGTTGTATTTATGAGCAGATCATATAATGTTTCAGTTTAACCATTGTATCAGAAAGTCTCTTAACTGAGTAGGATCTAACCATCCTTTATATATTTAGATACATCCCAAGGAGTATCAAAAGGTTTATCATGAAGATAGCATAGTGAATGTTAGATATCAAGTGATAAATCCTCTAACAAGTTCACACTTGACAGTGTGTTTATAACCTTTAACAGGGTTGGCTCTTCACCAAGCTCACTTCAGACGAGTGAAAATTTTGGGTTATCGATCCCAAGTGGTTTTTCCCTTAATAGGGTTTCCACGTTAAAAATTGATGTGTCAAATGTGTTTATGAGTCACTTCTTTAATGTTTTTTCTTTACACATTACTAAAATAGGATTGATCAGTAAACACTAAGTCATTTACTGTATTTCGATAAAGGCTAGACTACTATTTGGTAAAGCTTAAGAATAAAGTTTAAATAGTGAACTCTGATAAGTATTTATTTGAGAAGATATCTAAAGGCATACATCTTGTAGGACTGAAGATAACTAAAGGTTTATATTTGAGATATAAAGTTTTGTGGTTGATATTGGATTAATTTTTGAGGCCACTGAATCACCACCCCTCTTAGTTATTCTAATAGCAACATGTATGGTTGAAGCTACAATATCCCAAGAAGAAGAAAATGAAAATAAAGCGGTCTTATCATGGTTATATAGAGAAGAAAAGGAAGATAGTGAAGTAAAACATGTGGATATATATCCAAAAAAAATGGAAAAGGTTATGATCTCCTAAAACAAATGGGCTACAAAGGGAAAAGACCTTTAGGAGATAAGGGTAACAAACTTATTGAACCAATACACATGGAATTGTGGAACTCAAACTACAAAACATGAATGGGATTGAATAATGAATCAACACACCCTACCATAATATATGGTCCAATATTTGATAAGGAAAATGATGAAGAAGAAGAAGAATTTGAGGTCATACCATGGACATTTGAAATATTGTTGCATATAGGCACTGAGAATCCCAAATATCAAGGTGAACACTACATACCCACTCACTTAAGAGAACAATCAAAACATCATGTACCATTGTTACCACAATCAGGTGTTCAAAAATCAAAACAAGAATTAGAGGAAGAGGAAGGAGTGGGTAATCCTCATGAAGTCCAACAAGAAGATGAATATCCTGAAGGGGCACAACTAGAACAAGAAGAAAGAGGAAGCACTAAAAAAAGCAAGCAGCTCAAACATCATTCAAGGGTTATCCTCTATAAGACAACATGAAATTTTAAATCCAAATTGGGGACAATTGGTTATGATCACACATGTCCTTTATCTACCACACTTTGATCAACAAATAAAAAATAGGGTTCATCTAATAACTATTGCTTAATTCCTAGGCTGGTCTGAAGATAATATCTTAGATTCACATGATTATGAATAGGATCAGATGTTTGATGTTACTATGGATATTGAGATAGATGTGATCCATAAATTTGCACCTCAATATGAAAGAGGAGAAAGTTCTAATACTACAAACATCACAATCATTATGATATGATTAGTTGATATAGTCATCCCAAGTATGATTAATGCAGACACATGAGTCTTAATAAGATAATAAGAATATCAAAGAGTATTAGAAGACCAAAATCCTAGCAATGTGATTAGACCAAGATCAAGAATAGAGATGGTTCCACTAAGAATAGCCCTTGAGCGGATAAGAGAAAGAGAAGAAGGAGAAAGTTCAAATGTTAGATTGCTGGAGTTAGGTTTACATAACACTAAAAATACCACTAATAATAATGATCAAACTCTTAATGATCTAAGCACTATAGAAGCTAACCTAACAAAACTTGTCTTCCCAGTTAATAATCTTTATACTAACGTGGTGTTGTCTCTAGAATCCTGTGAATCCCTATCATTGTTAAACCCTGAATTAATTGACTGGACCGAATCAAAACCTACAAACATAATAAGCTTTCCTAATGACTATACCCTGGCTTGTTATCTAAATACTTGATATCCTTATACCTCTTCCACTAGTGAAAGGAGCACAAATTTGACAGAGGAGGATATCAAGTTTCTTAGTCTCAAAATGAAAAAAAAAGAAAAAGAGAACTGATGGTGAAAACCACATTGTGGCAGTATCAGATTCTAAAATAGTAAAAATAAAAGATGTATCTAATGGTGAAAACCTCTCAGAGGTGCCAAAGGATGAGACTCTTGATATTCTTCTTGAGAATTTCCAAGAAAGGTCTTCAATATTGATAGAACCAACACAACCACTTAATCTTGGGATAGTTGAAGCTCCATAGATGGTTCACATTGCACAATCCTTATCAGAAGAAGAGAAAACACAATTCATTGATATCCTGAAAGAAAAGAAGATTAAATTTGCATGGTCTTATTTTGACATGTTGGGATTAGACCCAGAGTTGATAATGCATCATTTTTCTTTGCTCCTAGAGTAAAACCTGTGAAGCAAAAACTAAGAAAAATGCATCCACATGTTGCATTACTAGTGAAAGCAGAACTGGAAAAGCTTTTGAAAGATGGATTCATAAGAGTCATTTCTTATGCAGGATGGACTTCCAATGTAGTCCATGTTTCTAAAGTAGATAAATCCATAAGAGTTTGCACAGATTTCAGAAATTTAAACAAAGCTTGTCCGAAAGATGATTTTCCACTGCCAAACATTGACATGATTATATATCTCATAGAAGGATATGAGATATACTCACTTATGGATGGTTTTTCTGGTTTTAATCAGATAAAAATCACACCAAAAGATCAAGAAAAGACAACATTCACTAGTGCATGGGGTACCTTTTGTTGGAATGTAATGCCATTTGGACTAAAAAATGATGGAGGAACATACCAAAGGGCTATGACAACAATATTCCATGACATGATGCACAAAAACATGGAGGACTACGTGGATGATACCCTAGCTAAGTCAAGAAGCAGAGAAACTCATATTGAGTATTTGAGAAAAATATTAGACAAAATGGAGCTATTTCAATTAAGGCTAAATCCAAAAAAGCACATTTGGTGTCAAATCAGGGAAGCTATTAGGATTCACAGACTTGTCAAAAAGAATTGAAGTAGATATGACAAAAGTGAAAGAAATCATGGAGATGCAACCACCAAGAAATATAAGTCAAATTAGAACACTCCAAGGAAGGCTTCAATCCATATGAAGATTCATGTCTCAACTGGAAGACAAAGTACAACCTTTCACAAAGCTACTACATAAAGGGGTGACCTTAAAATGGGATGAGCATTGTGAGAATAATTTCAATGAATTAAAATAGTATCTAGAAAATCCCCCTATTCTAATGGCTCTCATTCATGCTAAACCATTTTTACTCTATATTTTAGCTATGACAACATCATTGGGAGTCTTGATAGCACAAGAGGATTACACCAAGAAAGAAAGAGAAATTTACTATATTAGCAAGACATTAGTCTCCTATGAGCTCAATTATAACATGATTGAGAAAGATTGCCTAGCAATTTTCTTTGCATCCCAAAATATGATACATTACATACTTTCATAAACAGTGGGGCTAATTGCAAATATGTATCCTTTGAGGTACCTTCTAAGTAAAGCAACATTGACAGGAAGACTAGCAAAATGGGTCTTGATACTTAGTGAATTTGATATAAAATATATGGACAGAAAATAAATCCAAGAAAAAGTGATAGAAGATCAATTGGTTGAGTCACCATTGCAGGATGAAACACCTTTGATGATAGAATTCCCTGATGAAACAATCATGCATTTAGCTGAACATCCCTGGAAGATGTACTTCAATGGTTCCTTTACACAACAAGGATTGGGAGTAGGTGTATTGTTTGTTACTCCTCAAGGATATAAAATACCTAAGGATTACAAAATGATGTTTCTATGCACAAATAACATCTTTAAATATGAATATTTGGTGAATGGTCTCAAGCTGGCCATCGAGTGGAAAATTATAGAGATACAGATATATGGAGACTCACAACTTATTATCAAATAGGTAAATGGTGAGTATCAAACAAAAGATGAAAAATTGATGCCTTATAAGAAAATGGTGGATGATCTCAAGAAATACTTTATATTCATTACATTCTAGAAAATTCCAAGGATGAAAAATAGAGCTACACACGTAATGGAAACACTGAAATCTATGCTAAAACTAGAGGAACATCAGTTTCACTATGACTTCCTGGTGGAAGAATTATCCTTTCCTACATTTAATGCGCTTGAATCCCAGAAAATTTGTGCTCTCAATATCCAAAACCCATCCTGATATAGCAATATATATGCATATCTTAAAGATCAAACCTTACCTAATGACTTATCCAAAAATGAGAAATGATCCCTTATTAGGACAACATCATGGTATGTAATAATTACTACTAACTTATATAGACGTAGTCTCAATGGAATGCTACTAAGGTGTTTAGAACATGAAGAATATGATCACACATTAAAGGAGGTCCATAAAGGTGTGTGTGGATCTCACTCAAATGGTCTCTCGTTAGCTAATAAATCTCCTAAGGGTTGGGTACTACTGACCTAAAATGGAAAAATATGCTATACAATATGCTAAAACATGTCAAAAATGTCAAATCCATGGAAAAATCATACATGCTCTAGCTAGGGAACTGATACCATGTATCACACATTGGCCATTCCATCAATAAGCCTTTGATCTTGTTGGACAAATCTATCCCAACTCATCAAGTGGACATAAATACATAATCACGATCACATAGTATTTCACAAAGTGGGTCAAAGAAGTGTTTCTCATCAAAGCCACTGGGAAACAAGTATCCATTTTCATTTTGAACTACATCATTTTTAGGTATGATATACCCTCATCTACTATAATAGACAATGGGGGACAACTCAAGAATCATGATATTGATGAACTTTGTACACAGTTCCATATCACTCAACATTGTTTTTAATCTATTACCCTCAAGGTAACGGACAAGTTGAGGCATCAAACAAAAATATTCTCAAATTTCTAAATAGAACTGAGTAAATCTGGTAGGGACTAGAATTTAGAAATAAATCCAGCACTATGGGCCTACAGGACCAACATCTGAACACCAATGGGAGCCACACTATTTTCTTTTGTTTATGGTGCAGAAGCAGTCTTAAAAATATAAGTTGAAATTCAATCTTTGTGGGTATGATTAATAGGTGTTATCACAGATGAACAAAACTGCATAGATAGGGTCCAAGAATTAGAAATGCTAGATGAGTGAAGAAAACATGCATTTGATCTCCTAAAGATATATCAAAAGAGGATGTCAATAGGATACAACAAGAAAGTAAAACCTCAACAAATTCAAGTTGGAGATCTCGTACTCAGGGAAAATCCTAAAAATCACCAAAACAAAGAACAAAAGGGAAAGTTTGAACCCAAATGTCTAGGACCCTTTGTTATCACAACAAATTTTTGGGTCTAGATCTTATCAGATAGCTACACTTGAAGGAGATGTTCTCCCTGATCCTATTAACACTCTACACTTGAAAATATTTTATGCTTGACATTCAGCCGAAGGGCACTTGTACAGGGAAAATGTTCTTGAAAAAAATAAAAAATATTGAAAAGAGATCCTGAAAACAAAAGTGTTCTTGGTGAAAGCCTGGGAAATAGGCGCCTTGATACTAACAAAAAAAGAGAAAAAAAGAAAAAAGTACAAAAAAATCAAAAAA
This sequence comes from Thuja plicata, assembly GCA_018584345.1. Taxonomy (NCBI): domain Eukaryota; kingdom Viridiplantae; phylum Streptophyta; class Pinopsida; order Cupressales; family Cupressaceae; genus Thuja; species Thuja plicata. The sequence continues at coordinate 150,003 of MU223243.1, read as the reverse complement.
CAAAAAAAGTGCCTTGGTGAAAACTTGGTAAACAGGCGTCTTGGTAGCAAAAATAGAAATTTGCCAAGTGGTGAAAACCTGGTAAACAAGCATCACTTGTAATCACCGCTCCATATATTAATACACGGCTTCCAATTGGCTAAATTTCAAGTTTCAGCTTATACTTATCCTTTGGTCACTTTTGTGACATCAACTGGACTTAAGATATTCAATGTTCTACTTTTCTTGCCTGGAATTTGTCTATATCCGAGTCTTAGGATGATATTACTTTGTTGGGGGCATCTCTCCTAGCAATTTCACCAGTTAGGTCAATTCTATCAGTCACGGGTTGGTTTGCCACACTTTGTCAACCTAGGTCATTGTCGAGGAAAGTTTTCCACTAACATAAAACAACATTTTTTTGATACTCGCACAAAATAATCATTATCACTATCACAAACAAAGGTGTTTTTAAAACACCACCTACCATTAATAAGACACCACACTAGTATTTCTCAACACTCCATTGGATTGCAATTAATACTAAAACTGATCAAAAATATGTTTTCTACACCACTACTCTCATCTAGACATAGATACACACTTTACAGATTACATGGATAACACTTAATCTATGATTGATAATCTCATTGGCTTAAAACAATTAATCAAAGATGTTTCTAAATACCAATGATCACAAAAATACTTCTCTTGATTTGTAATTCTCATGACTCTTTGAAATGTCTCGATGATGATTCAGACTAGTGGCATAGGAAGAGATCACAAATTTGCTTTGTCTGATGTCTATGATTATCAATTTTGACCGTTATGTCCTCCGAGTAACTCCATTATGTATACACAATGACTAGAGAAGCAAGGATGGGGGCATAACATTTTTTTTGTCTTATGCTTGTGGTGATTGATTCAATGATCCTAAAAAAATCACATAATCTGGGTGTCTATGGTAAGAGCCTCTATTTTGATTGGAAAGCCACATATACCTCGACCCTCTTTATATGAAAGCTACGATGAGGTTAGAACATTATCCTTGTCATTTTGTTTGTCCATAAAAAAATTCTTAGTAAGGTTCACACAACATTATTTACCCAAGGATAAGGACATTAAAAATAATGGTCATTGAGGGTTACATATCATATATGGAACACAAATAGAAGAATTTTCTTAAAAACAAAAGGAAATAACTAACAAGTCATCTTGGCTTCTATGCCCCGATGCTTAGTTTATTTTCAACATTGCATCTGATTAAGGTAGTACTCATATTTTCACGATGGTTGAAATCTATCATTGAAGGTTGTACTAACCTATGGTGTCTGTTAAACAAATGCTCTATGATGATAAATATTTTTTCAAATGATCAGTGACAGTCCTAGAGGTATTAATATAGCCACATTCATTATTATTATATTTTCACTCATATTAAAGCTTCCATGATTACCTGAGATCATAATGATTTCCTATCACAACCAAATCCAAGTTTGACTACTTAATCTACTAACTGATTACTCTACTCACTGATGTATACCTGGAAATTCATGTTAGTATCATCATGGCATAAAAATTTGCATACATTTTGCATGAGCATCATCAACAAAAGGAAATCTTACATATCATAGCATATCATTAGTACTTTTCTTACAGATAAATCAGAAAACATGTAGACATTCATACAACCATACATTTATATGCATAAAGAAAAATATGAAAACATACATGTGCAACTCCATATAGAATCATCTCACACATCTATATATAAGTGAAGGGTAAGAGCATAATTATGTCACCACATGAGTATCATCAATATCATCATAAATACCAAGTACATCATAAAGAACAAGTCTAACTAAGCATATATCAAGTGAAGAAGATAAAGAGACAATAAAAATATATCAAAGTTAAAAGGCGACATCTCATATGTATGTCAGTGGGTAACAGATCAATATGAAAAAAAAATGTATCAATATCATGGAGTATATATCCAGCGATCACTAATGGACCAGTATACAAAATATTAATAGGATGACAAGTATCAAATCTGAATACCACCCTCGACCTGATCACGAGGGGAGGAGGGGGAACATCTGCTTGGGTAGGAAGTGGTGATGACATGGCTCCCTCTGACTGCTGAGAAAGGGTGGGATATAATTGTGCTCTCTAACCCTCTGGAATGGCCGCACAATATAAAGAAAAATAGTAGGTTTCCCTCTATCTGTGGTGTGTCGCAGTACGAGCCTGTTGATCTCTCTCAGATCTCATAATATCTAGTTGCTTTTTCCTATCTCATAAAAGAGTATCCAAAGTAGTAATACAAGCTCTCAGCTTCTCTCTCTCACTCTCACACTGAGATAAAATATTTGTATCTCTACCTCTCTCTCTAGGAGGATCCTATGGTGGAGGTCTATCACTGTCACTACTCTCACAAGTCTATCTTTGTACAGATGTTTTTTGATGCAGCTACCTAGGCAATAGTGGACCAAGATCTCTGTGAGGATGAAAAAATATCACTTGGGTGCGTTTACCATCATCCCCTCCCCTACCACCTCTGCCATCTCCATCATCATCCATGTCATGCCTCTGACCCCTATCCCTAGGAGGACCTCTACCACCTATGTCACATCTACCACCTCCATCTCTCTCGCTACCCATGTCTTCTCTCCCTCTACCTCTAGTAGGATCATAATCTAATGCCTCCTCTTTCCTCGATGTTATCTCCTTAGGAGCAGTAAAGCGTGCAAAAGGGTGTTGGTCCAGATCATCCCGATATTCATCTGTAATACCCCCATCAGCTACCTTAGGAAAATAATACCAACCAATTGGAACCATCTGGGCAATCTTATGAAGGGAAATCTCATATGATAATCTGGCACCCCACTGTGCCTCCTCATCTTGAATGCACACATATACAACTTGATCTTGACGACTACCTTGTACTTGGCCAAACTATCAAAATACACATGTAACCACAAAGCACTGAACAATATATCATGTATGACCAATCAAGTATCTTCTCTGGAAGAAATAAGGTATTTGTCTCTGATTTGAAGTCCACTACTCAAAATCAAGATACGGTCGCCACTCAACCTCTGTAATATCATCAAAAAGACATCTCTAGTATTCCATCTTACCTAGATGGGGTTATTGGATATATCCTGAGTAAATATACACATATGGATCCTCTAGATCCCACTGTCTATCCACCATCAACTGAGTCACTGGAATATGCTCCCAGGCCCATATTTGTAGAATCAAACTACTAACTGTCATACTCCTAGATGACAGATATACAATCTCATGCAACTCTCTATACATATGTGCTAAGATAAAATTGCCCCATCTATATCGATGAGATGCACCAATCATATCCTCAAACATGCTGATCTAGCCACCCAAATCCATGCTGCCCTCAGTCTGGCATCAGGATCCCACCAATCAATCCAGCAAGAAAAAAAGGCAACCACTCATAATGGGAAAGCATATAATCCCAGGTCAAGTATCGACGGGAAATTGAGGGATCACCAAATAATCTATGTGCATCTACAATGGCACTAGTTGATCGTGACTCAAAGTGTACCTACCTACCCATCACTGGTATCTGCAAAATCCTCCAGACATCCTCTAGAGTGACAATCATCTCACTTGTCAGCAAGTGGAAGGTGTTGTGCTCTAAGTGCCATCTCTCAACAAGAGAAGTCAACAAACCTCAATTCACCCTAATGTCAGGTAAATCTATCAAAATCCCAAGACCTAGTCATCCCATAGTTCGCTGCTCATCATGCGTAAGCTTCTCAAATAGGCTCAACACGCGACTTTGTCTTGGGCTCCAAAATGAAACAAATCCTAATCTAGTCTACATAGAATAAATCAAGAATGAAATTAGTTCTAGGATAAATAAAACCTACAAAGATAGTTGGCACATCAAACAGGTAATCTTCATTGACAAAATGACAAGACAAACTCAATGGTTTACTGAAACAGACAACTTTTCAAACTAGATGCGACTCTATTTTGACAGGGCGAGAATTTCAAACCATATGTGGTCATGTGATGACAGGATGCGATCCTAAACCTAGATGTGATCCTATTATGATAGGATGTGATCCTAAACCTGGATACGATCTTGTTTTGATAGGATGCGATCCAAAACAACAGGTGCAATCCTATTCTCACAGGATGCAAAACTTAAAATTTGGAAGACACATGGGGAAAATTGTACCAAATGTGACATTACATCTTTTATGGGATGTGATCCTATTTTTATAGGATGATTTCCAGGATTTTCAGTTCAATCGGATGCGACATGAGCTTTACGAGATGTGATTCAAAATATCAGATACAAGACTAAACTACAATGACTATAACTTTTTAGTAAAATGCTAAAAAAAAGGAAATTCATTATGTACTCACCGGAGGTGCGTAATGGGAAGGTTTGTGATGGTGATGACCAAGCTTGAATCGATGTCTCTCCACGTGGACCACCATATTCTCTCTAGAGCTCACAAATTACTAAGGTGAAAAGTGAAAATGAAATGATAAAATGACCTTTTGGGGCTTATTTTAACCCCTTAGGACTAATTTTTACCTAAGGCACACTTAGGAGAACTATCCTAACCATATCACTACCTCATCAAATGTGTCAGGAACAAAATTAAACTTATGAACACCACGTCATTCCAATGTAGTAATAATTTGGAAAAGTCAACTGACCTAATGCAGTGGTCAAAACTAGTCAACCACAATCTATAGTAAAGGCAGAATTGATTAGAATATATAGAAAATGAAACACAAAGCTTGCAGAAGAGTTCCAATTTGTTCCTAAACAATAGATACAAGTCCACTAATATCAACTGCGACATAAATTTTGTCAAATCTTGCTCGAACACATTTCAACGATACTCAAAATTTGTCAGACAACCTACAAAAGCTTATCAGAAGTAGCGGGAACATGTCTTTGGATAGTAACAACAACTCAACTCCTCAAAAACCTGGTCAACATCATTTCAAATTGGTCGAATCTTACTTTATTCAAACTTGGTCAAATTGTGTTCCTATCAACATTGATCCACTCCAACTCATATCCTAATTGATTATTCACACATTCTTATTGATCCAATGACATCTCACATCACTTTCTCATTGATATCAACACTTAAAATAGGGATTTCATTGACATTTATTTCAATTTTATTCCCGAGAGGGCATGATCATACCTAAATCAATCAGTTTCTTATTTAAAAACATTCAGGGATTCCAAATCAAATGAATAGGGGCATGCCAATTTCCTTTAATAAAGTTGGGACTGTCAGATAATAGACTTCATCACAAATCATATTAGGTCAGTTATCTATGCCTATGAATTCTTAAGGTTTTAGATCATCTACCAAGTAGTCAGTTTCATCACATCAAATTGAATATACTGAGTGGTTTCTTATTGACCTTCATTCAATCAAGTTCAGAGTCAGTACTATCAGTCCTTGTTCAATCAAGTTCAAAACTGATATCATCATTTGACCTTTGTTCAATCAAGTTTGAAGTTAGTACTATCAGTCCTTGTTCAATCAAGTTTGAAGTTGATACTATCAGCCTTAGTTCAATCAATTTCAGAACCAATATCATCAATTGAATTTTGTTCAATCAAGCCCGAAATTCTCAATTATCAAATCATGAGTAGTTTCATCTCTCTATATCAAACTATTCTTCTTTGAAATCAACATCAGATGTTCTTTGAATGAATGCATTGATCGCACATCAATTCAAAGAGGGGCAAATGTAATCACCCTAAATTGGGCTAGTTTAACGAAAGGCCCTATTTGCCTTAACTTATTATTTTCCTCCCAATTATGCTAACCTCATTATCTGATTATGAGCATAATTCATCAAAATCATTAAAATCCCTCAAATCAAGCATCATCTATTATTGATCTGTCATTAATTTCTAATTGATTACCTTGGCCTATTTAATTAAATCAACTTCATTAAATCCCTTGGCTAAAGTAATTAATTAAAGCAAATTAATAAAATCTTCTAAATCACAAACTCACCACTAATGGACACATTCATTTATGGACCAATGAGAGCTGGCGTACATGGATCAATTAAGGCCTAATCCTCATCACTCCTTATCAATTAATCTCGACCACTCATTTCCCCTCATTCTCCACAAAAGGAATGAATTTTAAGCTCATTTGATCCCACAATCTTGTATTATCAAGCCTATGCATATAGATAATTAGCAAACATTTCAATTTCATAATGGATTCCATTGATTTAGGATTGATATGTTTAGCTTAGATGCAATTTAATGGCTTTGGAAATTTGAATCTTCCATCTTAGAGTGTATTGTCACTGGTCTAAAACATATTCTGAGAGCACTAGCATACTTAGATCAAACTCTCTCTAACTAGGAAGCTATAACTCGCTCTTGATTGTTATGCTTTGATTGATCTCTTAGGTACTAACAATTGAATTAATGAGTTATAGAGTGTTGTGTTTGCAGATTTGTAGGTACATGTGAAGTACACATAAACACATACAAGACTAGAACATTTACATCATATACAACATATTGATATTCATAGTTTACAACATACCATGAGATATAACATAAACAACATATATAACATAGATAGGCAAATAGAGATGTTATAGTTGTAAAGTACTTGAAAGAATATGGAAATTACTTATGTTAATCTTCTCTTGTTGCCTTGTCTTCTTATAGGAATGCCTCCACTTAAAAAATAAATAAATAGAAAACATGATGAAATTGGTGAGGGATCCAAATGAGAAAAATGAATGGATTGAAAATTTATATGAATTGACAACATTAATGAATACTTTGATATGGGGTCTTAAATTTTATCCTCTTGTTTTGATTTGTGGTGGATGTAGGTGGCTTGTGTAACACCCCAAAATTGGCACCTTATAATCCTAATCAATTTTGGTGCGTTCCTTCAATTTTCTCATCATCGAAGTCCTATTGTACTAGGCAAATTCTCCTCCTAATTGACTTTAATTGACTTAGTCTCAAATTCAGAAAACCTAAAATTTGCATAAATATGACATTATATTTAATTCCTAAATTATCAAGGTTTATTAGCTAAAAATCCCCATGATTAATTAATTTAATTCTAAAGTCCTAAGTGCTTTTAAATTAAATTAACTCCACCCCCTTTAGCTAATATACATCAAAATGAATTGAATAGTTATTTAATTGATTGAATGGATTATCCTCAAAAAGAATTCCATAATTCTATATGAAAGGTCACTCATGTGGCAATAATCCACTCT
>MU223243.1:91742-107816 GCA_018584345.1 Thuja plicata | reverse complement strand
CTATTCCACAAGGCTGCGATCATCCATCTCAAGGTCTTCAGCTATGATGCTGTCCAGAAACTCATCACTCTCCAACTCAGGTTCCTCTATGATATTTGGACTATGAGATATATAGTATTACTTATTAATATATTAATAAATAATATATTATATAATCCAATAACAATATTTTATAAATTATAATTCATTATTTGTTACATTAATATATAAATATCAAATATTTATTTATTTGAATTTTGTCTATTTGATATTTAATATTTATTAAAAATGTTAAATCATAAATGACCTTGCTAAAAAAACATTCCAATAAGTCAAAATCATAAAATGACTTAATGTTGTATTTTAAATTTGTTTTTTAATTAGGAGACGTGGGGGAGACTTCATTTTTTTGGAATCGGAGACTTCGATTCTTCAGGAGACTTTGTCACGAAGTCTCCGACCATTTTTGAAGTCTCCGGAGACGCGAAAAGTCTCCGAGACGTGTCTGGAGGGGGGGAGACGGGTCTCCGTGTAACACTGATATTTTCACATCAAACAATGCGACACAACATTTGTATGTGTGAGGAAATAGGTGGCTACAAACAAGTTCAAGAACTATTTGGTAATGCAACAGATATTGCATTTTCTTTATTTGAATGAAGTTTGAATGCAATGGGCAGACAACTTAGAGTTTGCTATGCAATATTGGTGAAAAATAGATTATTAGCCATCAGGTATGATGCTTTGGTTTATATAAAGTATCATAATGGATCAACTTAATATGTTTGAATCGCTGAAATTTATGTTGTACATACTACAAAATATGTACTAGAAGTGATTTAGTGTGTAGTCATAGCTACCATTATAAATAAATCTTTGAATCAGTAATATTATTCTCAAACAGATATATATATTATAGGCAATTGGATGGCTTGGTTAGGGTTGATCCTTGATAGGGATTGGATGGGTTTTCTTGCTTGATAGGGTTTCTTTGGCTTTCAATGTCACAAGTTGGTTCTAATAATAGGGTGTCTATTTTTCACATGTTATTGTGTATGTAATGCCTTTATACGTAACAAATTTTATCTACCATGTAATCTCTTTTATGGACCTTTTGTTACTACCTTAAGCATAATACTCACATTCATATTTATTGGATTACTGTTTGGTTGATCGGCTACTTTCTAATAGGTTATGCCACATATATGCAAAGGGATATTTGTAAAGGCTCTTAGCATTGAAGATATAAATCAAGCAGTTTGCAATGAAATTAATATTTTTTCAAACCATCACCTATGCTTAGAATGAGAGTATTGGGCTTATGAAATGAAAGATGACACGGAGGAATTCTCTCTTACGTTGAGCTGATTTCAATTTGTTGTTGAATTATTATTGTGGAATCAGGTGTTTTTAGATTAAGATGATCCAAAGGGGCATTGATTTGTTTAAGTTAATTGTTTGTATACAGTATTAGCCGAAGTTTTGCCATCAAGTCATTTTCATATTATTCTCATTTTGCCATTTATATTTTGTAATACTAGCTAAGCTATGTTAGGATGTTAGTACTTGCCAATAAGTTTTGTGGATAGAATGGTAATTTTAATTATGAAGTAGGTGTATAAACCTAGGTTTATGATTAGTTGGTTGATGGTTACAGATGCGTAGCCTTGGCCTGAACTGGATCTGAGATCCAGGTTGTTCTTGCCATAATTTCAGATATGGGCATAAAAAGATGTAAAACCCCCGAATAAATTTTTGCTGAAGTTTGTGGTTGTCTTCTATTACAAATGAGGGAGTATCACATTTGTCAATAGTTCATTTTCAGATTCTGTGTAATATCTACTGCATTTTTTTGTGGATTTTGCTTGGAGTTTATTATAATAAAGTGCTCTCACAATACATCTATATAATTAATCTCAATATGCATTAACTAAATCATACCATGTAATGTCCCCAATTTTGTAGGTTCCAGGAATATGCAGAGGTTAGCTCATCATCGTGAGCTTCGTGAGCTTTGTGAGCTAACGCCTTGATTTGAGTGTCTTAGTTAGTTGACTTACTATTTTTAGTAAGTCAGTGATGGCGGTTTCCATTTCTGGCAGGCACATAGGCACTATATTCAGTCGGTGATGATATTGGGACTTTCAGTGGTATATATTGAGTTTAAGTTTATAAATTGCTTTTGGGCGCCTAGTGGGGTTATTAATCATTAATCCACATGGAATATAATCCTAAGTCTTAAAAGCATTAAGTGAAAGGTGTGTTGAAGAAGCCTTTTAAGTGAAAAGTGTCTTCATGAAGATTTTAGCTTTGGAGTTATTTATTATTAATTCAAAGTTATTAAATAAAGGCTTCTAATTGAAAAGTGTATTGATGAAGGCTCTTTAGTGAAAAGTGTGTGAGAGAAGCTATTTGCCTTTGGTGTCTTGAAGAAGATATCTTTTATTATTATAAAAACAATGCTTGTGCAAAAAAACAATTCATTCTATTGTGCATTTGTTATTTTATGAATTTGTGATGAATATTGGAGCGAAGGGTTTCAGTGTTTTAAGGCAGGAAGAAAAGGTAGGAAGAAATAATAATTCTTCTAAGTTGTTGCACTTTGAATTGATTATTCATTTGCCAATGAATTGTGCTTGTGATGGTCTTATTCAAAGATAATAATTGTGCTCAAATTGTGATTGAATTGTGGGTATAGAGGCTGTTGCAGCAACAATCAAGGGCTGCGTTCACTTCCATTGGCTGCTGTAGTTACCATTGAAGGCCTGACCTCATATTGTATTAGCAGCGATCAATTCACAAGGGCCCGCATATGTACATTGAGGGCAGCGTTAGTCATTTCTGGGGCTGCAATATCATTTGGAGAGCCCGTGTATGTTTGGTGAGGGCTCATTCTACATTGAAGGTGCCAGTGAATTAATACTATCATCAACATCAAAGATTCTTCATTCTTTAGGAAGCTGTGATCTCTACAGGAGAATTACAACAGTTATAAATTTCAGTCATTCTAGGTTCTCATATTTGTTGATTATTTTCATTTCTCAAATTCCAATAACTATTGTTGTATGCAATCAGATTTCTATTTGAATAAATTGAGATACTTCTATTTGGATTTGGAAAGCAAATAATTTATTTCATGCATTGTTATATGTCAAGAAATTGCAAAACTATCCGATTACAAACAAACAAATGCATGCACATACATAAAATCAGAACTTAGACATTGCATGCCAACTGTTTGACGAAATGTCAAAAGGCCAAAATTGAGTTTTCATAAGTTAGAACCAGCAGGGGTTCTTACAGTGGTATCAGAGCTTGCCTGGAAAGTGTTTGATAAAATGTCAAATATTTGAAAAGTAAAGCAATTTGGTGTTTGTCAGAGTTAGAACCAACAAGGGTTCTTACAGTGGTATCAGAGCGGTTCCCTGCCATCCTGTTCGGGTGGAAATCATTAAGCTCACACATTTGGTTTGAGTGACCAGCACTCTTGCAGTTGTTACAGCTATGGAAAAATCTGGGAAATCAATTAAACAGGGAAACCAATTGAACAATATGACTAATCTTAGAAAGCAAACAAATGCCACGATGAAAGAAATGGAGAAACTGAGGCAAACTTAGGAAAGGCTAAATGCGAAACTCTCAGATATGGCAACTATTGTTAAGGCAACAAAATTTTTGGTTTCCTTTTTCAATAAGTCCTCTTCACAAAAAAGACAGGAGGAGAGATGCGAGATCTTTACAGGCGAGGCATCCATAAATCTCCATGATGAATTTTCAATAGCTACTGATCATTGTGGAGATGATCCTGTACTTAGTGGGTCAACCCCTAGTCCTATTTAGTGGGTCAACCCCTAGTCCTATTTGCACACATGATGTTGGAGACTCTTTACAGGGACATGTGGATGTGACTGATTGTTGGCGGATAGTAGTACCGAGTCTCAGCATCTTGAGCATTTCAAAGTTAGTGTCACGGAATAGGCTGATGACATGTTCACTACCATTGATGGCAGATTTACATCAGTTGGTAGTAGTACTAGTGTTACAGGATTTGATTTTTAGGACAACAGTCCCTTATGTGAGCCCGTTGATGATGATGTGGATAGTGTGACTGCGGAAGATGTTGTCGATGCCACTGTGGGTTCTGATTCTTTAGATGATGGTGTTGTTTTTGAGGACTGCAAGGAGGATATGAGCTCTGACAACTCTGATTTTTATAGCAGCAGTCGTAGTGTTAGGTCAGTGCCGGAGACAACAGTCTTCTCTTGTATAGAGGATGTGAGCATGGAGCTACCCAGTGATGACACTCATGATTTGAGTGTTACGGAGGAGTCAGGTGATGTAGATTCATGCCCCAGTGTTGTTGATTCACATGATGACATTGAGTTATTATGCAATAGGACATAACAGAGGGGTCTCAATTAGATGAAGCTAATACTAGCTTTGTGGATACCTCTAGTGTTTGGTATGAGGATGATGTGTGCTGCAGTGAGTCTGATTTATGATTCCAGACATTGAGTGTTGACTCAAAGTTGTTATCTTATAGTGATGGGTCCAAGGATCCTGTTTTACAGGGACTCATAGATGAGGATGAGGAAGTAGATGTGTGCAAGGAGTTTTATACAGCACTGGCTTCCACTTCTTTAGAGGAGGTATTTGTAGAGGTACCCAGTGGTAGTACCTTGTTGGTGCACATATGCGAGGTTGTTAGCGCACATGAGAGTGATCACAAGGTGAGTCTGGTAGATACAGTTTCCTACCACAGTGTGATTAGTGAGATAGAGAGTGTACAAAGGAGCCATGTCATGCAAAGACATCTTGTGTCCGGACAGCTGAGGGTGAGCGATGAGATATTTCTTCAGCTCTTGGGCATTATGATGCTATCCGACAGTTGTTGGTTATTTACGGTTGGGGTGCTCCTATGTCAGATGAGCACGATGGTAGCTATCTTTCCCTAGCAGAGATTCATTCGCTTCGAGAGGCTATCATAATTTTGAGGCAGAGTTATGTACAATTGTTAGTTGACAGGTTACACCTGCATGAGTGGGGGAGCACTTGTTACGAGGCATTGTTAGGGAAAGAGGAGGTAGTTGAGCTCACCCATGAGCTTCAGGCAACTTCTGGGCTGTTAGAGAGCACCCAGTTGGCTCTCAAGGAGTCGCAGATGCAGTTGGGGAAGGTGACTGTGGAGTTGGAGCGAGTACAGTGCACGCCAGCCATAGATTCAGTTCAACTACATATAGTGGTGGTTGGTGGCGAGTTGACTTCCACAGATGACAGTGATGGATGTGTTGGGGACACAGTTACATCCATCCTTGGTACAAGTGGAGTAGTTACAAAGGTGAGTGCATCAATGGAGCACTGCAGAGAGCTTCTTGCGGTACCAGGTCCTCCAGTAGTTAGCACGATGACGAATGATACAAAACAGGTTGTTGAGAGGCTCGAGGTAGTAGTAGTGGATTCATCAGAAAGTTGTGTGCCAATTCTTGACACTACTCCCTCTTCTTCATAGGACATTGGCAGGGTATCATCTGATTTGGAGACGAGCTCTCATGGTGATTTGTTTCCTTCTGCCGGAAGCGAATCTATTACTTCATCTCATACAATTGATAGCGATAGGCAGTTGGTAGTGCCACGATTTCAGAGGGATAAGTTGTGGATTGCAGGGGAGGAGGTTGATGCTTCTTCATATAATTTCTACTGCACAGAGTCATTTATGGAGTACTTGCTTGAGAGTCCAAATTTGCAGGAGGGACCTTTCGAGGCCTCTAAGGGCACTCTCATCCAGGGTTCTTGCGGTATTCGGGTTTTAGTGGGAAAGATTGTAAATACTTTGACTACAAGGCTTCCTCATAGGGAATTTGTGGTTGGGTTTGCTGTGAGGGTTACCCAGGATCTTGCCCAACCAGTTATTCAAAGTTAGAGATTGGAGCCATCTCTTGATTCTTGGATTGATATTGATGAGCCTCTGATAGAGATTGGAGCATTTTACCGTAATTACATAGTGAGGAGTGCTCATCGTTTCTCTTTTGACCCACAGGTTGAGGATTTGGTTGCATGTCGGTGTGTGTTGGCTCTAGGTTTATACCATCCTTTATGGGATGGGTTTTCTCCATCTGCAGTTGATGGGGTTAGTTACTGCAAGTTAACAGGAGGCTACTTGCAGGGTCAACATATCCATGATGGTTTTGCAGAGGATGGATATCTGGGTTATGGTACAACTATTTTTGGGAGTACTTGTCCCTATTGCGCAGATGGACTTCATACACAGAGCAGATTGGTAGGGTGTGCAGGGAGTTCTGGTCTATCAGATGGTATCGGATATCCATTCTTCCTTGTTATGGATGAATGTGAGTTTCGTCTCTACTGGGATCCAGGGGGAGGCAGGATTAGCACTGCGGATTGTGTGGGTCACTATGGTTAGCATGGTGATAGTATGATCTGGAAAACTCCGTGGATGGAGTTGTCATCACAGGACTTTGCAGGTGATGCCTGAGACATTATACATACTTATCCTTGGGATACAGGTGGATCAATATGTGCCTTGTTTCGGCGATTGCTTGAAGACAAGCAATCTCAGGGAGGGAGGACTGTAATGTCCCCAATTTAGCTGGTTCCAGGAATATGCAGAGGTTAGCTCATCATCGCGAGCTTCGTGAGCTAACGCCTTGATTTGAGGCTCTTAGTTAGTCGACTTACTATTTTTAATAAGTTAGTGATGGTGGTTTCCATTTCTTGCAGGCACCTAGGCACTATATTCTGTCGGTGATGATATTGGCACTTTCAGTGGTATATATTGAGTTTAAGTTTATAAATTGCTTTTGGGCACCTAGTGGGGGTATTAATCATTAATCCACATGGAATATAATCCTAAGTCTTAAAAGCTTTTAAGTGAAAGGTGTGTTGAAGAAGCCTTTTAAGTGAAAAGTGTCTTCATGAAGCTTTTAGCTTTGGAGTTATTTATTATTAATTCAAAGTTATTAAATGAAGGCTTCTAATTGAAAAGTGTATTGATGAAGGCTCTTTAGTGAAAAGTGTGTGAGAGAAGCTATTTGCCATGTCTTGAAGAAGATATCTTTTATTATTATAAAAGCAATGCTTGTGCAAAAAAGCAATTCATTCTATTGTGCATTTGTTATTTTATGAATTTGTGTTGAATATTGGAGCCAAGGGTTTTAGCGTTTGAAGGCTAGAAGATTTGAGAATTCTTCTAAGTTGTTGCACTTTGAATTGGTTATTCATTTGCCATTGAATTGTGCTTGTGATGGTCTTATTCAAAGACCATAATTGTGCTCAAATTGTGATTGAATTGTGGGTATAGAGGCTGCCGCAACAACAATCATAGGTTGCGTTCACTTCCATTGGCTGTTGTAGTTACCATTAAAGGCCTGACCTCATATTGTATTAGCAACGATCCATTCCCAAGGGCCCGCGTATGTACATTGAGGGCAGCGTTAGTCATTTCTGGGGCTGCAATATCATTTGGAGAGCCCGTGTAAGTTTGGTGAGGGCTCATTCGACATTGAAGGTATGAGTGAATTAATACTAGCATCAAAGTTAAAGATTCTTCATTCTCCAGGAAGCTGTGATCTCTACACGAGGATTACAACAATTATAAATTTCAGTCATTCTAGGTTCTCATATTTGTTGATTATTTTCATTTCTCAAATTCCAATAACTGCTGTTGTATGCAATCAGATTTCTATTTGAATAAATTGAGATACTTTTGTTTGGTTTTGGAAAGCAAATAATTTATTTCATGCATTGTTATATGTCAAGAAATTGCAAAACTATCCGATTACAAACAAACAATTGCATACACATTCAGAAAATCAGAACTTAGACATTGCATGCCAACTGTTTGACGAAATGTGAAATGACAAAAATTGAGTTTTCAGAAGTTAGAATCAGCAGGGGTTCTTACAGTGGTTTCAGAGCTTGCCTGCAAAGTGTTTGATAAAATGTCAAACATTTGAACAGTAAAACAATTTGGTGTTTGTCAGAGTTAGAACCAGCAAGGGTTCTTACATACCAATATGCAGCAATAAAAACTCAATAATAAACTGATATAACATAAATGGGAGCAGAGAACCTTATGAATATCAAGGCTGAGATACAATAATGTTCATTACATGACTGCAACTATTGGCAGGTTATGAAGGACTATTTATATAAATTTTTGACCTGCAGATCTTTGCAAACTGTAAACAAAGGGCCCAGGAAAAGACCATGTTCAAGGTTCACCTCTCATCTCCCTTCACAGCAACCCAAAGACAGTCGCCTTAGTCTATGACGAGTACAAAGATTCATACGCCCAATGAAGAAGTCATTTTCCCAGCCAACATGGTATCCATCTCCAGCAGCCATGTTAGACTGAAGGATTAACACTTAGCAACCTACTGTTATGGCATGGACTTGTTTGTAGGAAAACCAACTCATAAAGGTGTCTATTGACCTACTATGTTTTTCTAATGGTGTCTAGCGAAATCCCAAGAAATCCAATATAGATCGCCTGGAAATTATTGCCCAACAGTTAAAATTGCTTGTCAATACATGGCTATCTCCTTTAGCACCTAGCCTGAAAAGCTAAAAATGGCATCCCAAAGTCTCTTGCTTGAAACTTTCCAATTTGACTTTTCAAAATACTCCACAAATTTCAATCTGCACATGTTGAATGCAATGTGAAACCGTGGTTCCACTATTACAGCTGCGATAGATAGTTGCACTACCAAAATTGTATGCCCTTAGGGTTTCAGATCCTCAAGAAGCTCTCCAAAATCTAGAAATGAGAAAATAAACCAAGCATGAAGAAATGAGCTCCAAATCAACTTTAATAAAAATCAGTAAAACATTCTCAAAAACCTTTCAAACTCCCGCTTTAAATAATTCCTTAAAGTCCAGTTAATTATGTGACTTTAATATTTCCCTTTTAATATTTCACGTAAGTCACTTTATGTTGCTTTATCAAATTAATTAAATAAGTTACCCTTAAAATGCACTTTATTCAATTGTATTGAATGACTAATTTAACTTATTCCCATATGACTTGACTTTAGTCTATGAAATTAAATAGGGTAAGTGGTCACTCCTGACTACTCCCCAAAAGGGGACATTATATTCCTCCTTCCCGAATAGCTTGCCCTCAAGTAATTGTAGATTAGGATGCTATAGAATCTGTTGACCTTCCCAAGTGGCAACCTCAATGAGCAAGTCTCTCTATCTAATGAGATATTCCTTGACTGCTTTGCTCCTCAATCTGCTCTCTTTGACATCCATAATCTCATAAGGAGCCATAACCAATCTGCCCTCCTCATCCAATGGTGGAAGCTCAGGTGATGATGTGATGTGCTACCCAAGTGCCTTCTTGAGTCAAGAAACATGAAATAAATTGTGAATTCTACTATTTTTCGGTAGATTTTGCTCGTAATCTACTTTTCCAATCATTCGAATAATCCTATAACGGCCATAGAAGCGAAGCTTCAACTTCTTTGCACCACTTTTCTTCAAGGAAGACTATCTATAGGGTTGAAGACACAAGAAAACTAAGTCACCCACATCAAAACTTCTCTGAACTCTATGCTTGCTTGCATATATGTTATGTTGATTGTGGGCACTCTGAAGAGTATCCTTACATGTCTTAAGGATGTATTGTCTCTTTTGAATCCAACCCTTAGCCTTGGACGTCTGTTGTCACCAGAAGCTAAATCTATGAATGATGGAACATCATATCGATACAATTCTCGAAAGGGAGCAATTCCGATTGACATGTGATAGGTGGTGTTATAACAATGCACACCCAAATGCAACCACCTAATGCCTTCTTCTGTCATGCTACACAGTTACTCAAATATCCCTCCACCCATTTGTTCACAAACTTTGTTTGACCGACTATCTGAGGGTGCTAGCTGATACTTGGGGTCAATTCAATGCTGACCAACTTGAATAACTCTTGCCAAAAGGAACTGAGAAACTTGTTATCCCATTGAGTATCTTCTTAGGCAATCCATGGAATTTGAACACTTCACTGAAAAATAACTGTGCAAACTGTGGTGCCTTAAATTTTGATGATTGGTATAGAAGTGTGCAAACTTGATCATTTAATCAACCACTACAATTGTACAATCTTTGCTCTGGACCTTTGGTAGATCTGTGATAAAATTCATGGATATAATTTCCAACTTTTGCTCGGGAATGGGCAATGGCTGTAACAATCTTGCGGGGAACATGTGTTTCAACTTGTTCTCCTGACCAGTCAAGCACTCACGCACATGTCAGAAGACACCATCTTTGAGACCCTTCCATGATAATCTCTCTCTGATTTGCTCGTAGGTTTTGAAGTATCCTAGATGTCCTATTAGTGTGTATCATGAATGGCTATCAAGATCTCCTTAAGCTTCATCAGGAAAACAAGTAGATTCTATCTTTGTGGTAATGATAGCATCCACCACCCTGTACTTGTCATCCTGAATCTTACCATCCATCAACTTGCTTGCAAAAGTGTGATGTCCCCATCCTATTCCTAACCAATCAAGCATAAGAAACATATTTTGGGTCCAGGTGTTGTAGACATAGGACACCTTGAAGTTAGATAGTCATGGGATCAATAATTGTACATAGTAGAAACAATAAGTGATCTTAGCAAGTATAATAGAATAATAAGTTATAAGACAAAGATAGTCTGTATTATGAACCATGTAAGTGATCAACAACGAGTATGAATTAAAAGACATCAAGGAAATCACCATGAAAGTTGAAGTGATATCACAACTCAGAAAATTGTCTTATATATAAGAATTCAAGATTTTTTATTAGACATCTTCATAAGGCAGCGATCCATATACAAAATAACAATTATATATTACAAGATTGCAAACAACATATTACATAAGCGATCTATATAACAATAAAAATTTTCCTTAATCGCCGCCCAAGAAGTATAATTAACTAATCATTAATATCAATTAGTTACTCATGGGGTGCAATTTGATATTGAGATGCAACCTCTCACATTCATATCTCTTCGCGACATATTAAAAGAAATATACTTCACTCCTCCAAAAGCATCATTTAGATCTATTCTTATTTACATTGCAGACTTAAGTACTCAAGGCGCCTTATAACAACCAAGAAGGGTGAAATTAATCCACCATTGGCAAGAGACAAAGATCGCATGTGCATATCACATCAATCAGAGACAACATCATAAGAAAATCATCACACAAACAAGATAGACAAGGATCAGGAACGATGATAATCTTATCTATTGTAGATCACTCTAATAGTGATTATATTTGTAATTCATCTGATCCATGTGTTGGCTAAATTTTTTGTAAGTTACTATGACCACAACTTACAAAATTGTGACTTTATGCAACGTCTCATGAGATTTCTCTCTCCTCTCAGCAATAGGGGAGGTTCCCTTCTTACTGTAGGTGGCTTCAACAGAGACCTAACTGAAATTAACAAAAGGGCGGTTCTTCTTAATCACTTCCTCTTTCTTCAGGAATGACTTATACACAACTACAACTTTTAAACTTAACAAAAGGTATCTATTGCTACGATAATACCGGTGGCTCAGGAGTTGACATAAGAACAATACCTGAGACAACAGTCTACTTATATATTTGTGAAACAAAAACAGGAACCCAAAGTCTCTTGCGCTTATTTCGAATGAGGATTCAATAATCAGAATAACGAGTAAGGCACAAAGTCTCTTACTGGATACTCTCGAACTTAATAAAAATGCTTACAACTGAAGCCCAAAGTCTTTCAGTTCTAAGTAATTGCAGCCACTACTAACTATAACAATTTGTCCTCTTGTAGCACAAAGTCTTCAAAAGTTCAAATTGACTCTGAATACAATAGGCAACTCGAAGTCTGCACAATTGAATTCAAATCCCTCTTGAACAAAGCATTAAAACTCATGATCAATTCAAGAAAATGTCGTCACATAACAGGTTGTATCAGCACAAAGTTTCAAAACAACCCGCCTCTTTTATTGAAAGCAATTCAAATTTACATCTAAGTTCAAAGTCTTAGAGTGCATATACAAATTGGCAAAATTTCCTTGGCTTGGCAAAAAATAAAGATTACAATGAGCACCCTCCTTTATTTATAGGTGAGGGGCTGAGAAAAAGGTGGCGAAAGAAGGGGAAACCCTTAACTACCTTTGACTTTTTCCAAGATTACAAAGCCTAATGCACTTGTAGTCTGGACTCTGATTACATGTTACAACTTTGCACGTGATACTATCACAGGCAATTACAACTTGTTACCCAATTACATGTAATTTGTCAACAAAAGTACCCCTACTTATAAAGCATGTGAAAATGACAAGACACGACTTCTACATCATCCTTTGTCGTTCTTCATGCTGCTACAGGATGCCCGATGACTGATGTGTTCAGGTTTGGTGAAAGCATCTTGAACAGGAATCTGAATCTGTATCCTTGGTTGTTCCACATTATAATGGTGAAATCAACCAATCTCTTACTTGAAATTAGTCTTTGAAAGTTTTCTATGCTCTCATCATTTCGTCGCTCATCTCTTCCTTTTAATGGCACCATTATGTTGTCATTCTTTAGTTACCAGAAGAAACCATTACATAGTCTTACAAGCTAGAATTTTGCAGATATGTGTAATGTCCCCATTTTCATGAGCATTGGAATTTGAGGGATTAGCCTATTATTGTGTCTCTCATAGGCTAATTATTGTGGATAGAGGGTGTTCTGTGGAAGAGGCTTGGTTAATGGAGGTTTTTATCTTCTCTAGAATTTTGTATGTTCTAGTTTGGTCTTCGTTTGGCTCAGATTGAACTTCGTTTGGGCTCAGTTTCATATACTTACTATTTATAGTAAGTTAGTGGATGTTAGAGAGGGACCCTTACTATTTTTAGTAAGGCAGTTGGGTGCACAGTAGACATAATGGTTAACTCCCAGGTTTAGACAAAATTGAGAAATAATGATTATTTGTGGAGTTATGTTATTTTAATTATTAATAAAGTAATTACTTTATTAATAATTATTTATAAGGTTAAAAAGTCACTTTATATTCAATGAGGCCATGACCATTTAAGTGACTTAAAGTGCAATTAATGGATTATATTTTGGAGGCCAAAATATTAAAGTATTTTATAAAGTCAATGTGCACACAAGTTATATTATTTTTAAATGATATTAAAGTGCATTTATAATCCATGAATATGAGCACCCAAGTTTGAAGACTTATTATAAAGTCTTATTAAAAACCTAGAAGTGGAATTAAGAATGGATTTAAATGCTATTAAGGAGATTGGAGTTATAAAAGCACATCAAAAAGGAAATCAACCTCATTATTGATGATCATTTTTTGACTTTGCTTTGTTTGTGTGAAGAAGAAATGGAAACAAGGGTTTTAGATTTCAAGCTTGAAGAATTGTGAATTCTTCTAAGTTTTTCAGCATAGTGAATTGGTGAAACACCCAACGAATTATGTCAGGCGTTGGCTTCAGTTTAGAGGCCAAGAATGAATTTATTGTTGCAGAATTAAGGGTTTGAATGCTTCATTATTTACCATAAAAGTTTGCAGTGATAGAAAGAATTGACAGCCATTATTAATCAGGTTTCAAGCATTTATGAGCAGATTTGTGAAGTTTATTTAAGGGTTTCAAGACACATCATACCTGTAAGTTCATGAATTGTAACTCCTAGGTTTTCTGGGTATTGTTGTTTTAGATAATAGGGGTTATTTAATGAACTGGGTTGTCAATATATTGTGAAAATTCTGAGTTTTCAAGCTGGTATAAAAATCTGGAATTTTCAGCTGTGTATTTTCAATGCAATTTCAGTTTTGAGTTAAAAAATTATTGCAATATCTTTATTTGCTGCATTATATTGTCATATCAAAACAAACATATCATTTGCATAGCAAATTAGTGGTTTGGCGGAGTTGGAACCTGTTGGGGTTCTTACAATATGGAAGAGTATGCGTATAGGATGAGTGGAAGGCCTTTGAGCAGCGGAAGGTAATGGATTTTGGCCAAAATCAGCTCTTTAAATGAGGGAAAAACTCAAAATCGGGTTTTTCTGTGAGCACTACACGTATGCGGACAAGTTTGGAACAAGGAAAATGAAGAATGAATGGGTATATATGAGGCAAAGTATTTCACTTATAAGTGGGGTTTTTAAATCCCATTACAAGTCAACCGGTAAGCACCTAGAACCTACAAACGGGAATTTTAAGTCCCTTTGCCGCTTTGGTAAAAGCGTAGAAATAATATGTAATGCACTCGAAAGTGTGCTTTATTTGCATTGGCATAGAGAGGAGAAGTGTGTCATGTCCCGTTTTTAGAGTGGACATGAAAGACGGAGGAGTTGGCCTATCATTGGAGTCTCGTAGGCTGGGAAAGGTGATTAGAGACTTATTCAGGTTATTTAGTGTTCAGATTTGGTGTCTCAGGCAGTAGAAGACCAGTTGGGAGCAGTTCCTTGATTTTTGGAGGCAATTCCTATTTTTTAGGAGGTGGATTCCTACTTTTTAGGAGGTGGTGTCAGCTTCCAGAGTTGAGGTTTTATAAGGTCATCCTTTGGTTTCAGTTTCAGGAGATTTGGGTGTGTTTCCTAGTTTCTAGGAGCATCCCTAAATTTTAGGGATGAGACTGCCAGTTGTCCCAGGTTGTCCGGCATTAGTCACAGGTAGGTGACATATTCAGTTTTAGGATTTTGGGGTGTTTCGGGTGTTTTGTGGCTATTTGGGATATATTTTAATATTTTCCTAAGTTAGCATTTTAATATTTTAAACAAGGCTATGTATATAGCCATTTTGGAGTAATAAGGGGTTTTTTGGCTTCATCTGGCTTGATATGCCTATGTGTTATAGCTCGTTGGAAAGGTCTCAAAATTTGCTACATGATTTTCACCTTCCAGAGTCTTTTTGGTGCTTGGAACTATTTAATTATAATAAAATGACATTTTCTCTATAGTTTGGACACCATAATTGAGAAATATCATTTAATTATAAAGTGCACTCTTAATTATCTTTTAGGGTTCGAATTGCAAAGGAAAGGAGATATAAGGAGATGGAAACCTAATTGATGGCATCTTTTACACATTTGAAACTTGTTTTTGGCGAATTTGCTCTGGTAGATCGGTTCTTCTTCTGGGACGCAAACCCCAGGTCTGGGACTGGCTGGGACGTAGCCCTCAGCAGTTGTTGTCAGTAGATTCAGTAGGCTTTGTGCATTGTTTGTTAGAGACAAGGTTTCCATTCCGTGTTGAGGATTCAGAGTGCATACAGAGGGCTTCAACAGAGAGGCTGGATTCGTCTAGCTGGGACGTGATTATTGCAGCATAGGGCCGCCATTTGTAGCTTGGACAGTACATGCTGGCTGTGGTAAATGCTTGTATCCAGCCATAGCTGGTATTCTTGGTTCGTGGCCTCCATCTATCCACCAGTTGGCGCCATTGTTGTTTGTAAAGCTCCATCGAAATTGCATAAGGGTTTTTACCTGAATATATAAATCAGAAATCTGCCTGGTACGATTTGTATCAATTCTGATTTATTGAATTTTCTTACATGAAAAAAGCTTCCTTTCATATGCATTGTTCATCTTTCATTACTTGTTCCAATATTCTCAAAAAACACAAAAAGAAATAAAACATTCTGCAACTTCTGTCTATTCTATAAGACCACCAAAAATCTCAGAAAAACATAGTTTATTATTTTAAAACTTACAGCAGATTAGTAAGAGAATCCGTCAGGGATCTTTCAGTTGTATCAGAGCCTACATCCTGCCAGCTTGTAGGGTTTGTGGGATTCTGTCACAGATGACTACAGAAAAAAGTTATAATAATTCACTCCAGCAACTGGGTAGTTGATAAAAAGTTTTAATAAATAATTCCAGCATTTGGGTATTTGATAAAAGGTTTTGATAATTCATATCAACAACTGGGTAGTTGTTAGCCTACACATTTATGCTTTCAGTTGACAGCTGGTAAGAAATAATGGCCATACAGAAAGACCAACATATTAAAAGAAATCAACAAATGAATGGCTTGGTTAGAGAAATGAAGAGTTTTGTCCAGGTGTTCAGTGAATATCAATCAGGCATGTCAACGCTGA
>MU223243.1:57988-79834 GCA_018584345.1 Thuja plicata | reverse complement strand
CTAAACTCAACTTGTTTCTTTTGTGTTCTCATTAATTAACTCATTGGATGCATCTTCTCATTGAATTTTGCAAAAAAAATGCATTTCTAATTAAAATTAAGCTATTTTTTAAGTTCCCAAGTTTTTTTCAAAAACTGGCCGAGTTTTTTTCGATTTTTTTTTTCAGGCCTTGGCGAGTTTTAGCCAAGTGAGTTTTGCAACTTTGGATAAAATCAATCAATAGCTACACCTTGGAGAGTTTCCATGAACAACCTTACAGACACGTCCTCATGTTCAACACCATGTACACCACATGCAATGTAAAAAGCAGCAATATGTTCATCAGGATGTTGCTGTCCATTACCGAAGAAATTTGGAAAATTCTTCCGTGAGCCATAGGAAGAGCATGTAGAGGTAGAGTAAAATTTAATGGACCAAAAGCATTTCCCCAAGGACCTTGGGCAGCCATTTACATGCTCTTGGTAAAAGCTTTGGAAAACTAACAGGAAATAAAAATACAATGAATAGGACACAGGTATACTTCAAACAAAAGCATGAGGCTCTCAAATGCGTATCGTGTCCCTAGCGGAGTCGCCAAAAACTATTGGCTAATTTTTTTGTAATTCATTGTGACCACAACTTAAAAAATTGTGTCTTTAGGCAACATCTCATTAGATTTCTCTCTTCTCTCAACAATAGGGGAGACTCCCTTCTTACCATAGGTGGATTTAATAGAGACCTAATTGAAATTAACAAAAGGGCGGTTCTTAATCACTTCCTCTTTCTTCAGGAATGACTTATACACAACTGCAATTTTTAAACTTAGCAAAAGGTATCTATTGCTACGATAATACCGGTGGCTCAGGAGTTGACATAAGAACAACACCTGAGACATCAGTCAACTTATATATTTGTGAAACAAAAACAGAAACCCAAAGTCTCCTGCGCTTATTTCAAATGAGGATTCAATAATCAGAATAACCAGTAAGGCACAAAGTCTCTTACTGGATACTCTCTAACTTAATAAAAATATTCACAACTGAAGCCCAAAGTCTTTCCGTTCTAAGTAATTGCAGCCACTACTAACTATAACAATTTTTCCTCCTGTAACACAAAGTCTTCAAAAGTTCAAATTGACTCTGAATACAATAGGCAGCTCAAAGTCTGCACAATTGAATTCAAATCCCTCTTGAACAAAGCATTAAAATTCACGATCAAGTCAAGAAAATGTTGTCACATAACAGGTTGTATCAGCACAAAGTCTCAAAACAACCTGCCTCTTTTATTGAAAGCAATTCAAATTTACATCTAAGTTCAAAGTCTTAGAGTGCATATACAAATTGGCAGATTTTTCTTGTCTTGCCAAAAGATAATGAGCACCCTCCTTCATTTATAGGTGAGGGGTTGAGAAAAAGGTGGAGAAAGAAGGGGAAACCCTTAACTACCTTTGACTTTTTCCAAGATTAAAAAGCCTAATGCACTTGTAGTCTGATTACAAGTTGTATCTTCAATTTATCTGAGATAACTGTGGGTTTGGGAATACTGTACATGCTGGGGTGTGATTAATAGAAGCCGTACAGGACTTGGAACTACTACAGCAGTGTCGTGACAGCTTATACCTCTTGCTAAAGGTGTTGTTTCAAGGCAAATATCTGCTACAGGAGCAGCCTTGGGTCTGCAGAGTAATTGGGGACAAAATACAGTCATTTACTAATGCCAATCTGCTGTACAAGGGCCAAAAGTGTAGCCATATAGGTCTGAGATTGTGGATTTGGCAGCAATATCGGTATGCAATCTAAATATTCATTGTATTGGACAATAGTAACAACATGGTTGTAATATTCATTGAGCACACATGAAAAGGTTTTAATGACAATGTGTTTCATATCATTTTTTTGTTGATGTATTCCCATATCATTAGTTTCAGAATAGAATATATTTGCATTTGAATTTAGTCACAGTATTAATGTTGTGAGTTGCATTTCAAGTAATTTGTGTATGCCATATTCAGCTTTAAAATATAAACTCAGAACACTCTGTAGCCAGCCTTCTTGCAAACAGTTTGACAAAATCACAGTGAAAGTGGAAAGCAATTTGAAATCACAAACACAAACTCAGAAAATTCAGAACAACAGATTGCATGCAAACTGTTCGACAAAATTTCTATAGGTGAAACGGTTGAAAAATTATTGGAACAAGGAGGTATCTTACAGTGGTATCAGAGCAAGTGTATCCTGCTCTTGTAAGGGTCCATTCAAAAGATGAAGACTTTTGAGGAGCAACTACTAGAAGGGCTGATAGATTTGAAGCAAAGTTGTCAAAGCTATACTGAAAATTGGCAAAATTATGGCAAGGCTTTAAAACAATTGCATAAGGAAGTGCATCAACATCCAGAATGGGTAAAGTCTCTATTTGGTGTTACAAAGAAAGTAGAAGTAAATGGAAAGGATTATTTTAGTTTAAGAAACAATGAGAAGCAACAAAATGAAAAGAGGTTCATAGCAGATCATTTGAATGAAGATAGTGCCTTGGTAGATAAAAACCATGTGACAAATTTTCAGAGTGACTCTTTGGACATGCATACAGTTACTATTGATGAGTTTGTGCATGAAGTAAAAGAAAAAACAATATCCTTGGGTTTGAGTTCAAATATTTCTAGTGATGATAGTTTAGATAGATATAGGTTGGATGATCATACAAAGCATTTGGAGAGGAGTGTTAATGAAGACATTAATGCTAGTAAGTTTGGGAGTGACTCTTTCACTATGGTAACCACTCATGAGGAGGACCACATGCACTTTATTTCTGAACAAAGCAATCATCCTTTTGTCACATGGGATTTGGGTATGGAGGATAGTATTGATGATTCTGATGAAAATGTTGAAACAAGATCTGATTTATCTTTGCATGGGGCTGACTTTGAGCAGAAGTTTAGAAACTTTGATGATTTGAATCCACAGTTTACTACTTAAAATGATAATAGAGATGCACAACATATTTGGGATACCTATGGAGTCACTAATGATAGGAACCATAGTTCTAATTTTGGCATCCGTCATAGCAGCAGTTGGCTTGGTCTGCATAAACATGGCTGGAAGAATCAATTTGAGGTGCTCATTGATAACCGATTGTTTGAGATGGGTGATGGGAAGACAAATGATAATCCACTCTTTGAGTTAGACATTGGAACTACTCTTGGTTGTAGCATTTCACTTGATGGAAATAGTATATGGGACCTTGGAACTGAGTTGGAGTGTGATTTCCATCTTGGTATTGATCTTGGTTCACATTATGAGGCAAACAAACATCCTCGTTGGAGACCACCCGATATGAATGATTCTACCGTTGACTCACTCTCTCTATATGAAGAAGAACCATTGGGTATTAACAAAGTCTTCATTTGCAGTGATGTGCTAACATTAATGAAGGGTGACATGCTGATTTTCAGTTGGAAATATCTCATAAAACAACACTAGTTGATGGGCAACCTCACATGGAAGGAGAGGTACTTGAGGGTATTGATGGCTTTACTCTAAGGGGTAAAACAAATTCTAATTTCCTGAGTTACAACAACAGTCACTTATCTTCTTGCAATCATGAGATGACAGTCCTAAAGCGTGAAGATACAAGTGTTATTGAGTCTCCCAATGATGGCTCTCAAGATTCAAGGGCTAGACATGATGTTTTTGGTGTAGATTCAATCTACAAGAGGTCTGATTTAATCTGCAACAGCATGGGAAGTGCATTGAAGACCCAAAGTTTATGTGATAGATGGAAGAAAGGAACTAAGGAGGCTAAGTTTTTGGCTGTCCCTACAAAATAACACTTTCAACAAATCAAAGAACAAATCAACCTCATGGATCAAGCAAGGCAACCCAGTGAAGTTCACAGTAGAATCTTATCTTTTCAAAGGGAAGAATGTGTAGAGGTTGACGTACTACTTGTAACTACTAAGGATAATCTGACAATATTGCTTGAAAATAAAAGATGTCATGCATGTAAAATTTTTGATATAGTTGAAGGACAAAGACAAATCCCTTATCTTATTTTTGCCGCTGAGAAAGGTCTGAATTTTAGAGGTCCATCTTATTTGGTGTGCAATAGAGAAAATTCTCACATAATGACTAACAAGTGCCTTGGCCATTAAGGAACTATGGGAGTGTTTCCAAGTTCATTTGATGCAAATTATCAGTTTTATGCTGACATAAGCCGGTCTTGGGGATGGTTGGAGTGAGTTTTGGAGGGATGATGATCGAAATTTCAAAATTGATAGTGTTGTTCATTTCCTTACCAACCATCTTATTATTCTATTGCTTCATCTACAAATGGATTGGAGAGAGATTTTAAGTAAGGATTGGAGCATTGAACGAATGGTCAATCTTGGAAGTGTTACTTGGAAAAGAATGGGTTTGGATTTCAGTTTTGAGCTTGCTTTTTGGCTGTAGACCAGTCACTTCACTTTATGGTTTGCACTCATTCAGGGGAGTTGGTGCAATTTCTTTTGTCTACGAAGTAAAGATTTTTAGTTGGAGATTGCTTGGAGCTTCAACATTTTACCTTTGGAATTGGTCCAAGACAACAAATTTCTTTATGCTATGGTTCATCTTTCAGAGGGCTTTGGAGTTGTAATAATGAATGTTAGCACCGATGTCCACTATCCAATCAGATTACATATGAGTTCAAATTTCAATTTGCAGATGAGTTGGACGGTTTCTTTAGTCCAGCAGATGAGGAGTTCTTGATTGAGGATTGATGGCAGAGGAGATTTGATTTTAGGAGATGGGTTTTCCGTTACTCCCATATTCATGACTTCTATGTATCCAGTGAGATTTCAGATTGTTTACCGTTGTACTAGCTTTTTCACATTGTTTATGTTGACTTCAATCTCGGTGCAATTTGATTTTGAACACTTGCAAATTTCAGTGCAGCCAGTTATGGGAGATTCTCTAGGCATAGTTCTGTTATTCACTAATTTCTCTTGGGTTGGGAATCTGCAATCATTTCAGGGTGTTAGTTGGCAATCTTATAGATGATGATTGGTTGATCGCAGTGAGATGGGTTGGCTGGTGTATTCGGGGTCTTTCCATTGACACTTGGAGATTAAGTGTTGATGGTATGTTTTTAGTTGGCGATAGAAGAGGCATTACTCGGTTGACAAATTGCAGAGTTGTAATAGTGATTGATTTTCGTTATTGTGATGTCATATGGAGTGATGGTTGGGATTATGTTATATGGTTGAGCATGGTGTTCTTTCTATTGCCCAGGATTGTGAATGGCAGCGAGTTCGCTGATGTGGTTTTTTCTAAGTTACCTTCTTTCAGGAAATTCAGTTTTGGTTTTGATGATGCTTTCTTTATGGGGTTCCAGTAGAGGAAAGTGCAGTTTGAGTATGTTGGTTTATTAGTTATGATCAGAGTAGTGCAACGTTAGCTTGGTAGTAATGTTATGAGTTCGATTCAAAACATTGAGATCTCTTTGGTTAGTAGCTCAACAGTTGATAGGAATGTGACAATTTACGTTGACATCACAAAATTCACTGCTATGGATTTTCATGTTGGTCCTTTCGAAGAGTTGTTTCTTGAGGAGATGAATGAGTTTATGCAGTGCTTGATTGCTCTTCTTGGAGGAGATTGGCGGGAGGTCTCTGGTTTGGGCACTTTGCACGACAGTGTCTACAGTAGATGTTGTCGCAGTTTTCATAGGTTGACTTGGAACCTTGGGATTATTCTTGGTTTCAATATGTATTAGTCAGTTGATTCAGGATTGCATTGGCATTGCTTGAGGACAAGCAATCTTTGGGAAGGGCGGATTGCAATGTCCCCTTTCTAGCACAAGTTGTATGAGTTTGTCGTTAGCCTATTTTCCCTTGGTCCTATAGGCTAACTAGGACATGATAGGGACTTAGAGGCCATTTGGCCTAGGCAGTTTCAGTTGTAGTTCATTCCGAGGTGTTTTGAGGCAGTTTTGGGCGCACTTATTATTTATAGTAAGTCATTATGGCATGTGGGACTTCCAGTTGCAGTGGCTTGTTGATGGTAAATTGTTTAATATCGACAAGATCATTTATTTATCATCGATAGATTTTATTATGCGTTAATAAAGTTATTTTATAAAGTTAAATTTAATTATTTAACTTTATTAATGCAAAGTCTATAGTTTGTGGGAAATATTTAATAAAATGGCCCCCTTTAATCTATAATACATTGGAAGCATAAATAAAAAGTTAGTGGGGACTTAAGTGAAGGAAAATCATGCTATATGGCATGGAAATATTGAAGAAAAAAAACAACTGCGATAAAATAGGGGCTGAAAAAGCAACGGAGAGAAAATAGGGGCGAAAAAGCGAAAATCCCAAAATTATAGGAAAGGGCAAAAAAGTGATTTTGTTTATCCGACATTGTTAAGGTGAGTGAAAAAGATCTTAGAAAACGTTATAAAAGAAATGGAAATGCCCTCTTTCAACATGCTTGGAAATATATGAGATTTATGAAATTGTCTGGTGAATTTATATTTGTGGGCTTGGAGGACGAAAACCCTTCTCGCTATCATTCTCTTCGCTGTTGAAAGGCACAGTCAGGAGTATTTGGAGGTAAAAATCAGATTGTTGAATACTTGTTTCTATCATTTGGATGTGATTTCAAGTTACTAGGAGGTTTGAATTTGAAGATAGGTGATAAGGGTTTGAGTGGAGTTGATGTTCTTGCATTCTAATAGCTGGCCGGACCCTTTAAAGTTTGTATCTACAATTTATCTGAGATAACTGTGGGTCTGGGAATAGATAACTGTGGGTCTGGGAATACTGTACATGCTGGGGTTTGATTAATAGAAGTTGTACAGGACTTGGAACTACTACAGAAGTGTCGTGACAGCTTATACCTCTTGTTAAAGGTGTTGTTTCAAGTCAAATATCTGCTACAGGAGCAGCGTTGGGTCCGCAGACTGATTGGGGACAGAATACAGTCATTTACCAATGATAATCTGCTGTACAAGGGCCAGAAGTGTAGCTGTACAGGTCTGAGATTGTGGCTTTGGTAGCAATATCGGTGTGCAATCTAAATATTCATTGTATTGGACAATAGTAACAGCATGGTTGTAATATTCATTGAGCACACATGAAAAGGTGTTAATGACAACGTGTTTCATATCATTTGCTGTTGATGGATTCCCATATCATTAGTTTCAGAATATAATATATTCGCATTTGAATTTAGTCACAGTATTAATGTTGTGAGTTGCATTTCAAGTAATTTGTGTATGCCATATTCATCTTCAAAATATAAACTCAGAAAACTCTGTAGCCAGCCTGCTTGTAAACTGTTTGACAAAATCACAGTGAAAGTGGAAAGCAATTTGAAATCACAAACACAAACTCAGAAAATTCAGAACAGCAGATTGCATGCAAATTGTTTGACAAAATTCCTGTAAGTTGAAATGGTTGAAAAATTATTGGAACAAGGGGGTATCTTGCACTATACATCTTGTATTCACTTATTTAAGGATCCTTTGTCTCCTTTGTAAACACATTTAATATCAATCGATTATCATTTTAGGTGCTACATGTGTGTCTAACATTTTGGTATGGATGATAAATTCTATGGTTGGGGTGAGCAAGGGGAAGCTTTTGATTGGAGAGAGTTGTTGTTTGCTTGAATTCACAAAATTCTTTCCTTGAAACACAAATGGTTTTTTGTGACTCAACATGCCATTGGGCTATTTTCAGATTCAATACACAATTAGGAAGTACTTGATTGTGACCTACAATAATATACTTCCTATGACTTGAAGTGGCCATCTATTTTTAGACGGAGATTACTAGGAGTGCAATGTGTGGATGTCAAGGGCAAAGAACCTACAAGGAACAATCAAAGTTTCACTAATCTGTTTTTTAAATAGGGAGTAGAGGACACAAATTTCCAAGAAGATGATGTAATTAGTGAAGAAGAAGCTAGTAATTCTGAGTAGGAACTAGAACAGGTAGAGGGCATTCGAACACTTGCTTCTTCATGTACTTTGTCTGCCCATATCCTTCCATTATTACACGAGGACTGCCATCAAGAGTGGCTTGTTTGGTTGGGTGCTACTATCAACACATTGGAGATTCCTCTTCTGAGCCCTCCTTAGTTTGTACCTATGCCTCCTACAATCCTATTGTAGTAGAGCCATTGAGATAACTCTAATAGGTGGAGTGATAGCTAGATCAAAAGCCAAAGCCATAGCACTCTTAGGAAGAATTCATCTTTCCCTTAGCAATGGCACACTTTGGGCTAAGTAGCTCTTCTTGCCACTTGAGAGATTCTATTTCATTACAATTTCTTTGGCCAAACCTTGACCCTCCGAGAACTTTGGAACAATTTAGGCTCATTATGGGGCTAGTGGCTCAAGCCATGCTTGATCTTGCCAACATAGTTCATAGTGTAGATTTTCCACATTCTGCACAAAGGTTAGTGGAAAAAGTTCTTATTAATAAATCTGTAGAAGAAGACTGTCACTTGGATTTTTTCAAAATCATGAAACAAGGTTAGCTAGAGAAGATAAATCTGATATCTCAAAACAATGACTATCAATTACAACTCATCCTTATGTCTTGGGTTCTGTTGGAAGAACCTTGCAAGCACTGTACGCATTGAGCATCATTTATGCCATAAACTGTAATGTCCCCAGTATTCCGGGTTCGTTTCTTTAAAGGTGAACCTGCAAGAGAGATGTTAGCAAGAACAATTTGGAAACAAATATATACATAACTTAAGAAATTAACTATCTATCTACCCTATTTCTAAACCCAACCAAGAGAAGTCTGCCAGGTCTGGCTCAACCTTTGATAAGGACTCTTTGTGGTCCTTTGATTAAATCTTGTCGTCGTCCTTTGGAGCGCATCCTAGGGACTTCCCAAGCGACGTCTGCCAGGTCGGGCTCATGACCTTTGATAAGGACCCTTTGTAGTCCTTTGGCCAAATCTTGCTGTCGTCCACTGGAGCGCATCACTCAGGGCTTATAGAATGACCAATTTTTGGTCCATTCCTCTTCTTGGTAGGGGCTTTCCCAATCCAAGGCTCACTTGCATATGCATATGTTAGTCATCAGTGTACACTGGCTCAATGGGGTCCTAATCCCCCTTTAAAATCTCAATGTGTTAATGGAACTCAATTCCTCAATCATATTTTTATAATCTTTCATAATCTTAATAATAACATCATATTAACTTTAAGTAACTGAGAAAACTCCTTATAGTAAATTGAGATCGGAAATCCGAGATATACATACATATATAAATTATAATATAATTTTATTCCTGCAATTCTAAAATTATCATCTATGATTATATCAAAATAATTCTTATTTATAAATCTGAAATGATTATTTATATATATATATATATATTCAAATATTTAATCTATTCTTGCAATTGAAATGTTCTTATGCACTTAATTTCTTAGTAATTCATTATTTCAACTTGAATTTAACATATATATATATATATTATTATGCTTACAATATTTACTGTGCTGCTGAAAACTTCTTCTGCAAAATGTCTTTTTATCATTGTTTTTCCTTTCTATCGAGACTCCAATGCTCATTCCCTTTCCTTTTTTGAAAAGCTGTGCACCTTAATATAGTGGACGTGGTGAGGTGGAGTCACGTCCCCTCCCACAATGTGACTAGTATCAGTCGCAGCCTTAAAAAGCTGTGTCTGTAGTCGCAACTCCTCGGGGTGCGACTAGTCGCTTTATTATTAATATTTTTTTGTATGTCTATAAGTTTGTTTATTTGCCATTTTTTATATATGTAGTTATTAAAATATTAATATATATATATATATATTATATCATAATTAATATATTAGTATATTAAATTATATGTTAATTATAATATATATTAATATATTAATATGTATTAATTTGTTAATTGATATTATATTAATATATATATATATATATATATATATCGTTTAAATATTCATATATTAATCTTATATTTGTAGTAATATATTTAATCAATTAATATATTGTTAATTTATTAATTTATCAACTATTAATTAATGATTAATTGTATATTAATCGATTAATAATATTATTGGTAGAGTAGTTATTATTGAATCGATTATAAATTGATAAATAGTGTTATTAATGTCGATTATTTAAATAAAGACTTAGCACTATTCAAGCCACTTTATATGCATATATGCATCAATTATGGCTCATGACAGTTCGCCCTTCCCAAATTTGCTTGTCCTCAAGCAACACTATATTTCCTTCTTATGAATTAATAAGAGGGATTGGTAATTTAACTTAAAACAATATTTCTCTTATTTTCGAAAACAAATATTTTAGGCCATCTCCGAGTGATGCCTATCTGAGTTTGCCGAATAGTAAGTTGCATGATAACATACCTCCCATTTACCTCTCTCTAGTTATTCTATTATTCCAGATAAACTAAGTAGAATTGCCATAGAGCAGATACTTAAAAATATGAAATGAAGACAAAGTATACACGAAGAAAACACATTAATGTATGAAAACACGAAGCATACACAAAGTATACATATAATACACACATTAGTAGATTCGTTATTTCATCTTTTACCCTGCAGGATGGCAGGATCATGCTTTGATACCACTGTAATGTCCCTAGTATTCCGGGTTCGTTTCTTTAAAGGTGAACCTGCAAGAGAGATGTTAGCAAGAACAATTTGGAAACAAATATATACATAACTTAAGAAATTAACTATCTATCTACCCCATTTCTAATCCCTCCCAAGAGAAGTCTGCCAGGTCGGGCTCATAACCTTTGATAAGGACCCTTTGTGGTCCTCTGATTAAATCTTGCCATCGTCCTCTGGAGCGCATCCCTAGGAACTTCCTGAGCGACGTCTGCCAGGTCGGGCTCATGACCTTTGATAAGGACCCTTTGTAGTCCTTTGGCCAAATCTTGACATCGTCCACTAGAGCGCATCACTTGGGACTTATAGGCTGACCAATTTTTGGTCCATTCCTCTTCTTGGTAGGGGCTTTCCCTATCCAAGGCTCACTTGCATATCCATACGTTAGTCATCAGTGTACACTGGCTCAATGGGGTTCTGATCCCCATTTAAAATCTCAATGTGTTAATGGAACTCAATTCCTCAATCATATTTTAATAATCTTAATAATATCATATTAACTTTAAGTAACTGAGAAAACTCCTTATAGTAAATTGAGATCGGAAATCCAATATATATATATATATATATTATAATATAATTTTATTCCCGCAATTCTAAAATTATCATCTATGATTATATCAAAATAATTCTTATTTATAAATCTGAAATGATTATATATATATATATATATATATATATATATATATATATATATTCATTCAAATATTTAATCTATTCTTGCAATTGAAATGTTCTTATGCACTTAATTTTTCAGTAATTCATTATTGCAACTTGAATTTAACATATATATATATATACATTATTATGCTTACAATATTTAATGTGCTGCCAAAAACTTCTTCCGCAAAATGTCTTTTTATCATTGTTTTTCCTTTCTATCGAAAGACTCCAAAGCTCATTCCCTTTCCTTTTTTGAAAAGCTGTCCACCTCCTTAATATAGTGGACGTGGTGAGGGGGAGTCATGTCCCCTCCTACAATGTGACTGGTTGCACCCCCTGAGGGGTTGCGACTCCAGTCGCAGCCTTAAAAAGCTGCGACTATAGTCGCAACTCCTTGGAGTGCGACTAGTCGCTTTATTATTATTATTATTTTTTGTATATTTATGTGTTTGTTTATTTGTCATTTATTTTATATGTAGTTATTAAAATATTAATATATAAATATATATATTATATCATAATTAATATATTAATATATTAGTTAATTAAATTATATGTTAATTATAATATATATTAATATGTATTAATTTGTTAATTGATATTATATTAATATATATATTGTTTAAATATTTATATATTAATTTTATATTTGTAGTAATATATTTAATCATTAATATATTGTTAATTTATTAATCTATCAACTATTAATTAATGATTAATTGTATATTAATCGATTATATATTAATTGATTAATAATATTATTGGTAGAGTAGTTATTATTAAATCGATGATAAATTGATAAATAGTGTTATTAATGTCGATTATTTAAATAAAGACTTAGCACTATTCAAGCCAGTTTATATGCATATATGCATCAATTATGGCTCATGACATAAACACCTTGTGTTGCGAACCATGATGTGCTAACAGTGGAATACATCTGAAGGAGCAACTACAGTTGCCGTGGATAATGAATTCTTTCAGAAGGAAAGATATCAATAAAAGATTTGGTTTCAAGAGCTGTTGACTCAGAAAACTCAATTTACTAAGGCTCACGTTGCTAAACTTGCTGAATTAAGCAGGAAGTATCTCAGTAAAAGGCTAGTGTGGTTGAGATTGCAGCTAAGAGGGAATATGTTCAGGGAAAGCTTTAGGAGGCTGTCTATATAGCTAAGAGCTCCAGAGAGTGAGAGATTGTCCATATAGCTAAGGAGTGGACGGAACAGGTCTAAAATCTCCATGCTGCAGTCAAATAGCCATGACCCTTTTGGTGCAGCTTCTTCAAGATTAGCTATGGCCAATGTACCTCTAGGGACGTCTTCTTCATCAACTCTTCTATGGAGATTATTCTAAATTGTTTATAGGCTTGTCGGAAGGCATTCAACTTTAATTTTTAGGGGGGTATATAAATAATATATGTGCATGCTATGCTAAGACTTGTTAGTGCGACTTATTTTGTTATCTAATTGTTGCCTGAAGATAGTAAGTTAGGAAATGGTTATAAACAGTTAAATCAATGGTCATGGTCAAACTGGCAACTGTTGGACCTTTGCAAATAAATTCCAGTGTCACGGGAGGGTTGCTGATTTATATAGGGCCCTCTGTGCACTGCTTTTGGTGTAACTGATCTCTACCTGGAAATAAAGTATCAATTGTGATATTCACGCACATTCATTCCTGGTATCAACTGTCATTCTTGTTTTGTACTGCTGCATTGGTAGTATAGAATTTCTGTTGTTTACAAAATGGTTCAATATTTGATTTAGTTTTTTGCAATCCTTTGGATAATGTATTTTTTGGAACCCTTCAAAATATAGCTGTTTCAATTATAGCCTTATTTCTTTCTATTAGTAGGCGTCTCTTATTAAGCATTCATTAACAAATGACATTATCCAACAAAACTAAAATGAATAGCATAATGCAACAAAGTTAATGAGTATCGAATGGATCCACGCTATCCAAATTTTTACATTATGGACTACAGTATGCTAAAGACTTTATAATTCTTAGATCATCAATGACAAAGAGTTGGTTTTAACTGAATGACACATTTCATGAATATAGAAATTAATTTTCAGGTATAAAGGAAATAAACCTCTAGAAAGAAGTGCTACGGCTCAATAGTTATACATGAAACGAGATGTCCCATGATATATAAAAAATGTTGTAGAAAAAGGAAAAGGAAGAATTTGAAATAGGTCTCTGATCTTTTTCTTTGATTGTGAAGCCACTTCAAGGCTCATGTACTATTTGACATGGTTTGTTGTTGGGCATATTTATTTTTTGTCAAATATTTGGTCTATCACTTTATGTATGCCTTGGGCCTAAAGAACTAACTTTTACTCCTGGAATATTTGCCACAGGATACAGATGTGCCACTTTCATACTCTCACAATGCACATTTAAGTGAAGTTTCTGAGTACAAGTCTGTAGGCACAGATTCCAGTACAGTTAGACACAACAGTCAACGAGGATTACTTGTAGACAGGGGTGTTGGAAGCTCACCCAAAACTGTACAGTCAGTAAGTAATGTTATTTTTCAGCACATGAAGTAAAGTTGGATACAGAAAACAAGGTTGGTTGTTGCTTGCATGGAGTGGATTGCCTATGCTTAAATTGTAATATGTTAAATTATCTATCTGTCTTGGTTATTAGCTAACAAAGGCGTCTTTTCTGAGTCCATAGAGTCTTCACAATTTATGCTACTTTTCTATTTCTTGGGGAATTTTATTAATTAAATCCCAAACAATCATTTCATTTGCTCTTATAAATAGATTTAGAGCATGCCTTACTGTCTGCCTTCCCATCACCTGCATTTACATTCATATATAGAGCAACAACTTCATTATTATAGATGCAAGAAAACTATTAGCCATTTTCTTTTCTACATTTTACCATTAGTAGTTTTCTTAATGAAAATGGTGATTTTATGCTTGGTTTATCTTCTGAAGTTTACTTTCTGTAATTATAATATATAGAATGCCATGCCAGAAGCAGCCGGAGCTGTTGCAGCTGCAGCTGTTGCAGATCGGATGCTTGGGCCGAAAGAGCACCAACAAATGGCTATTGTTTTGGTAAGTTGTAGATATTTCTCTTACTGAAGCTTGTCTAAGATAGAACTGAAAGATTATTATTGTTTGATATTTAAGGAAAGGAACATTTTAACATTAAGGCAGCACATCATATCACAAATCTCTCCAATTTTGTGTTTCCATTATTCTTTTACTGTTATATCAAGTCTCCTTGGGGTCTTCAATTTAGATAGATATCTGAGCATGGAATTAGTATCTAGCATTCTCATATTTGATGCAAATGCATATAACTTAAGAAGAAACATGTTAGGCCAGACAAAGCTGTAGAGAGAAGAAAAACATTTTATTATATCAAAGGTATTTTATAGACTTGTATTTAGTAAATAATCCACCAAATCGATTTTTAGAACTACAAAATTTTGATAAATCTGTGGAATTTGTACCTGCTGACATGGATTATGGTTGTGTATTTCAATGTGTTAAGTTTCGGCATGAAATCTGGTTTTTGTCAGATAAGTGGTTTTTTTAGTCTTTAACAAAACAATATACTAGGATGACCTTGTAAATAGCTGAGTTTACCAAGCACTCTACATAGCCTGCTGCATCTTGCTCTGCAAGATTTGTTCCTTTATATTCAACAATTTAGATGATAAAGCAGATGTTGTTTGCTTCTGACTGGTCTATGAAATGCCACTTGAGTCAAGATGAGACACATAGCCAGATGTAGATGTTCAATCTTCTATATCTTCATCTCAATACAAACAAATGTACCCTGAAAGAAAACAGCAACTGAATAATTATACTCAAGTTCAAGCTGATGTGTGTTTTTAAGTTATCTCAATTTTGACTTTGCATTTTATGTGTTATTCAAACATAAAATGGAACACAAACAAGAAGAGAGATAACACGTCTAGTAGCAGCTATTTAAATAAGGCTTCCTACAACTTGTGATGAAGAACTATTAACCTTTTCAATAATTGAAATAACATTCCGTATTCTACGAGCTTCATAAGGAATGGGAAACTCTTTCAATCATCCAATTCAAAATGTCTAATCAAATCTAACATATATTTCTGGTTGTGAAATTAGATTCGTACCTTTTATATATGCCAAGAAAATAATAAAACCACCAAAAATCGGCCATGTCAAGTACTTCTTTGAACTATCATTGAGTTTTGTGATCAAGTCAATACTACTTCAAGTGATCAACAAAGCATCAACATACAAAACCACAAATATCAAGTCATCATCAGTGTCCTTTTCATAAAAATGAGGGCCAGAGGATCTTCTTACAAAACTTTCTTTCAAGAGAATGTTATTAGTTTCTGACTGCTATACTCTAGTTGCCTACAAAGAGTATTTTTCTATCCACAAACAAGATGTTCTTGACCCTAATTTACAAAACCAGGAGGTTATTTTTTTTTCATCGGAACCTTTGCACTCAAATTGTGAACTAACATCACCAGAATGATTCGAGTGCTTATCATTAGTTGCTGATCTGAAATTTTCAGCAAGCCCAAAACCAAAATTAGTATCTGCTAAGGCTTTTTTCTCATGTGCATGCTTTTCAACAAGGTCATTCTCTAGCTCCATCTCACATACTTAGTAATTCAAGTCATCCTTTTCACCTTCACAGGAATGGTCTGAGTGTTTGTCTTCTTTTGTGGATGCTAATAAATGAACATCCTTGTTTTAACGACTCAAAAGTTTTTTCTGAATTCTATTTTTACAATTATCCTATAAATTGTCCTTATGTAGCATGGACTCAATCAGTGGAGGATTGATGAATCCTAACTGAATTCTCCTTGATTCATGAAGATGAATCTCTTTCTGATCTGCAAACTCAAAACTTAATAAAATAGCTTTTTCTGCACTAAATTCCACAGCTTCCATTTGCATAGGGAATTCTTACAAGTTCTGCTTTGTTTTGCTTTCTGGCAAATTTGAATTTTCTTCTTCCTCGTGCTCTATTGCCAAAATTTATGGTTCCTCTAACTTCTTTTCAAATTCTTCATTTGACAACACTTGCACTTGTCCTTTTCTTAGACATCTGTGGCTTGGCTCACAATGTGCTTTGCATAAGAAGCAACATTTCTACCTTCTAAGATTATTTTTTATTGTCATCACACTTTCTTGCAATTGAATAACATTTTATGTGTTGATCACTTGAAGCAAGTCTATCAAATGTCAAATATGGTTTCAACTTTCAACTTTTCTTCAAACAATGAATAATGTTTTAACTAACAACACTGTGGTAAGATCTTCAGGAACAGCTTGTTCTTGCTCATCAGGATCATTTTCCGCCATGAGTTGAGAGAGACCCTTCCCACAAACCAGCTTTGTAGGCCAAATCTCCATGTCACACTCTTGAATTTTGGCAATCCTTTTGCCTCTCTTTGTTCCAAATTCCTGCTGTGTCAAGATAGACTTTACAGTTGTATCCGGAACTAGAGCAATGACATGTGAGTTGAGAATATAGAACTTGAAATACTTGACTGCTTTTACAACGGCGTAAGTATTCTTTTCCATTGGTTAGTATTTTAATTCATGAGGCTTGAGTGGGAAGCTCATGAATGCAATAAGGGATTCGATCCCCTCTGTGTTTTTCTGTATCAGGATCGCAGACATAGTATGCTTAGAAGCATAGCTATACATGATCAACCATTTGTACATGGCATCGCGTTGTTTGTTCTAAACTTTGATACAAACCAAATTATGACGACGACATTGAACTTTGATTAAAAAAATGTATTTATTAGTGTATGATAAAGTGGATTTTATAAATGCTCACATTGGGATACTTTTTGACATCTTTAAGATAGTCAAGGTGTTGAACAATGATCAACGTCCCCCTTTTGGGTTTGTGACATGGACTAACCACCTCCCATGGATCAGTTAAGTTTGGCATTTGTATCAGAAATTAACATTTCGATCTTTTCGTTTAACTACAAGCATGGGCCAACAAATGGTATCATAGCCAAAGGTGTTTGGTTCGAATCCCCTCGGATTATGCTGGAGGGGACATTGTTAAACAGTGATCAACATCCTCCTTTGGTGTTTGTGACATGGACTAACCACCTCTAATGGATATGCTAACTCTGGCATTTGTATAAAAAATTAGCCAATCTACCTTTTGGTTTGATGGCAAGCGTGGGCCAACACAAGGAACTTTTAGAAGTTTCTCAGCCATCTTGGAGATGTTAGGTCATCCCTAAAATGTCCACAATAGGGGGCACATCTCGAAGCTGTCCCTTTCTTTTGTCTGGCAAGGGGACATCTCATCCACATCGCAGTGTTCCTAAAAAAAACCTTGTTTTTGTAACTTTGTATTTGTAGGAGGGGATGTGTCTTGGTGAAATTATGGTGGAATCCAATGATCCATTCCCTCATTGGCGAGTAATTCTGAAACTTATCTATAAATGCCTTCTTAAAATATTTTGTTTTGGTAGTATCCTTTGAAACAATTTTAACCTGTGATTGTCTTGGAATTGTACCATATATGTTCTTGTTGTCCTCAATTTTGTATTCGCAAAATTGGGGCAACCCTACAAAAAATTTCGCAGGATAAAATCTCTAATGCGTTTTCTTAGTTGTCTTGTTTGATTTTGGTTTTGTTTTCGCCCTAAGATTGTGGCATTTTAAATTCCGCTCATTTCGAGCTTTCATAGGTCTCAATCGGAGTTGTATTTCAAGAGATAATGAGGAATTAAGTACACAACAAGTGGGCTTTTAAAGCCTGACTGCATGTCTTTGTTCCTTATTAAAAATCTTGTATAAGTGGGCTTTTTGTTGGTCACTGCATGACGTCTTGAGTGTTATTTACTTGCAAAGTGGAATTAAAACTCCATCTTTATATATTCGCATGGGGATATATGAATTTAATCAGTTTATAATGTAATCGTAAGATTTTTAAGTCTGATTACATATTTTCTCTTTTAAAATTGCTTGTAATTACACATGAGAAGCCCATATGTGTTAAACCATCAAATATATGCATAAGGTGGCGATTTTGGGAGCCATTACATATTTTAAAAACTTATAATGAAGTTTAGACATGCGTTTTATCTCCTAAAGCCCGTTACTAGCCAAAGTGACGATTTTAAAAAGCAATGCATGTGTTAAAAAATGCAGATATATATATGCAAATGATTTTTTGAAACCCGTTATAACCCATGGTGGCAATTTTTGGCAAGATTGCATCTTGTGAAGACATGTCATTACATGTCTTTCACATCCAAACCCCGTTATGAGCCTAAGTGGCGATTTTGGAAGTCTTTGCATGTTCTAAAATACATGTAATAACTTGCAATCATTCACTAAAAGCCTGTTATGAGTCTTAACTCTATTTTTAAGGCATGCAAAGTGCTTTAAAGCCTGTATAGGGCATTATAAGTTGCAATACACTCCCAGCACATGCTTTCTTCCTCCCAAA
The DNA here is from genome assembly GCA_018584345.1 of Thuja plicata. Classification (NCBI taxonomy): domain Eukaryota; kingdom Viridiplantae; phylum Streptophyta; class Pinopsida; order Cupressales; family Cupressaceae; genus Thuja; species Thuja plicata. The sequence continues at coordinate 61,071 of MU223243.1, read as the reverse complement.
GTCCGTTATGAGTTTGAAACGACAATTTTTGGGATCATGACCTCTTCAAATGCTTTTGGCATATGTAAATGCAAAAACGAAACCTGTGGCTGCCGTAAAGTGGCGTTTAAACATGTTTTTATATGTTTGAAAACCTGTCATTTATGCATTTGAAAGGGAGAATCACATTTTTATCAAAAAAATGTCATTAAAGTGCATGTATCGTGAGCCACAAAGCCCGTATAGGACATTTTAACCTGCTTTTTCCTTTCTCCAAGCCTGGACAGCAATTTTAGAAGCATTTGCATATAGTCTCTGCCTTCAAATACATGTGAATGTGGTGTTAATACCTGCGTTTCTCATCCAAGGACTGAGGGCGGCGATTTATGTTGCGTTTACATGTTTCAAAACCCATAATTGCTGCTCACGTCGGGTGTTCAGGGCATCACAAAACCCGTTTTTAATAAAAAGTGTCAATAACAGCTGTGATTTCTATGCAATTTCTTGTGAGAAACCCGTCATTGATTCATTTCAGAAGTTTGGATGCTTGTGACGCCTCAATAAAAGCCTGTATAGGGCAAAAGCATGGATGTTTGAAGGCTCATTCAACATTCTAACTTGCAGCATTAAAAAAGAAACCCGTCCTAGGGAAAAACATTATTTTTTTAGTTTGTTTCCATCCAAATAAACTGCATTTTTACTTTTGGAGGTGCCATTTTTGGGTTCTCTTACATTGTAGCTTGCAATCTCCATCAAAAACCACATTTTCCAAGGTTGAATCAGTCATTGCAGTCGCTATTCTCAAGCAAGTTGTTTCTCATTCATGGCCATTTGTTGAGGAATCATCAAAGACTGCAAAATTGTATTAATGGAGGAGAGTTCTAATACATTTATAAAGAGTTGCAAGTTGAAAGGTCTTTATCCGGGTTTAGAGCAATGGTTTTGGTTCCAAGTGATACAAATCATTCTTGTTTCAGCTCTCTTGCTATCACATTCTTGAGCAATCTTTCTACATGGTTGGTGATTCAAAAGAGGGTTTTTGGCTTCAAAAGTCTGATTGTATTGTTCTCACAACAATATAAGTTCTTTCCAAAACGATGCAAGTTCTTCCCACGAAGAAAAAAACTCAAATATGCATTTGCAGTCGGGATTAAAAACCCTGTCCATAAACTTGTCTTGCATAATAAGAGCAAAGTTTTTTCCCTTATATGCGATTCAAGCTGAAAAGCCCACCTACAAGCATTTTTCTACGCACTTTTGACTCTTTTTCAAAGCTGCAAATGAGCACAAAGAACCCGTTTGTTGGCAGCAAGTAATTTCCAAAATGACTTGTAATGGGACTTAAAAACTCCACTTACAAGAAAAAAATATGTGCTCATGCAAGGAAGTGAAAAATTAAATGATGACATCATAGAAAGTTTTCAACACTGATTTCAAGCAGGAGATTTGTTGATGCCATCAAATGCAGAATAATCAAGGATGCACATTCATATTCCAGTTCGAGATGCTTTCACCAAACCTGAACACATCAATCACGCAGTAGCTGGTAGTAGCATGAAGACCGACAAAGGATGATGTAATAGGGGTTGTGTCTTGTCAGGCATGTTGGCTAAAAATTTTGTAAGCTACCAAGACTACACCTTACAAAATTGCAACTTTACGCAACGGTATCATGAGATAAATCTCTCCTCTGAGCAATAGGGGAGGCTCCCTTCTTACCGTAGGTGGCTTCAGCAGGATTTCAACTGAAATTGAATAAGGGTGATACTTCTAATCCTTTCCTCTTTCTTTTAGAAAAGGATTCACAAATAGCGACAACTTATTAACTCTACAAAGATCACCTACTGCTACGATAATACCGGTGACTTAACAATTGACGTAAGAACAACTCCTAAGGCAGCAGTTATAAATATATTTGTGGAATTAACACAAGGGCCCAAAGTCTCTTTCAATTAATCTTATTTTGAGATAATAAGAACTAACAGTGAGGCTCAAAGTCTCTCACTAATAATTCTGAAAATAAAATAAAAATACTCAAAATTGAAGCTCAAAGTCTTTAGTTCCCAGTATTCGCAGCCACTACTATTATAGCAATCCCCCTCCTGTAGCTCAAAGTCTCTCAAAAGGTGAATTGAAACCTCCAATGATTCGCACAATTTTAGCTTATGAAATGAACTCAAGAATGATTGAACAATGCAACATAAGAACACACCATTCAATCCCAAGATTAGCAACACAAAGTTTGGAAAATCTTGTAACTTTTATTCACTTTTTGACAATCCATACAATGAAACACAAAGTTTTCACCACACAAGTTCTCAAGTGTAGCCTTTCTTGCTAAAACAAAAGATGAAACTATTTACAATGAGCTCTCTCCTTTATATAGGAAAACAGAAGAGAGAAAAGTGGAGAGAAAAGGGGAAACCCTTAACCACTTTGACTTATTCAACCCTTATCTCTAACTAACTAACTTTGACTTATTCAATGTTGCAAGACCTAATATCCTTGTAGGATGATTACATGAGACTACTTTGCACGTGACACTATCACATGCAATTACATATTATCGTGTAATCTGTCAAAGATTCTACACTTTTACAAAATGTGTAATGAAAGCATCTAAGTGCCTGACAAGACACGACATCTATTTGCATCATCCTTTTTGGTCTTCATGCTGCTCGATGATTGATGTTTTCTGGTTTGGTGAAAGCATCTCGAACCGAAAGCATCTCTAACCAGAACATGAGTCTGCATATCGCTCTGCATCATAATGGTGATAACTGAGAGGCTTCTTTGTGTCTTTCTGTTTCAGTTTTGAAAGCATTCTATATGCTCATTATTCAACACTTTTCACCTCCTTATCTGGCTCCATCATATGGTTGCTCCTGCTTTATATGCCTCTACAACCGTGGAATTTGTAATCAAGATATTTAAACTTTATCACATGTTGGGAAGAACACCATATGCCATATTTTGTGGAAGATCTCCTTTCCTTTGCAACCGTACAGGAAGTCCTTTGCTTCTTGCAACACGACTCTTCATTATATGCATCTCATGAAAGGTCATAAAAGGACACAAAAAGGTGGGCTTTTTTGACGGTTTTG
>MU223243.1:44405-56612 GCA_018584345.1 Thuja plicata | reverse complement strand
GAAAATACATAGAATATATATGCAGTTGCAATTAAAAACAACGTATTTAATAAGAAAAAAGACTTAGAGGTGAGTTTTAAAATGTGTTTTGCATATTGATGACATGCAATGAAGAATAAAAACCACAGCTTTAATACTTAAGTCTTTAATTTTGAATTAATTTAATATACAACTATAGTGTTTTAATAAAGTAACATGAAATTAGACTATTTTAAAGTTAATTTGATAAAAACATTAAAAACTATAGTCAAATTAACTCGGAATGAGTTGAAATTTGAAAATGGACTACAAAATCCATTTAATATATCAAATATAATTTGAACTCGTGCAATTGACTTCGAAAACCCCACCTTTTAAGGTTTTTTAAAGAATATGCAGTCAGCCTGAAAAACCCCACCTTTTACATCATAACTTGAGTTGTACTACTCCGTTTGATGTCTAAGTTAGCTCGAAACGAGCATATTTCAAAGAGCTATTGACTCAAGGGAAAATCAAGACTCAAAACGCAAAATAAGAAAGAGAAAAACAAAGAAAAGGACTTAAGAACGCATGAAACGTGTGTTGCAAAGAACTTTTCAGGGATGACGAATTATCTCTATTAACACTTTATCCAGAACATTCAAATCATAGAGGATACTACTACGAATTGACAAGAAAATTTCGTAGGGTTGCCACAATTTTGTGATCTCAAAATTGAGGACAACAAGGCACTTAGTTTATTTTTCATCATGCATTTTGTAAGTTTCTTATTGACAAATTACATGTAATTGAGGAACAAGATGTAATTGCACGTGATGGTATCACTTGCAAAGCTGTAACATGTAATCCAACTGCACGTCAAAGTTAGTTAGGACTTGCAGTTTGAATAAGTCAAAGTTTGTTGGGTTGCTCCCGCCTTTTTCTCTCAGCCCCTCACCTATAAATAGAGGATGGTGCTCATTGTAATTTCATCTTTTGGGCAAGGCAAGAAAACTCTGCCAATTTGTATATGCACTCTAAGACTTTGTGCTTGGATGTAGATTAAATTGCTTTCAATAAAAGAGGCAGATTGTTTTGAGACTTTGTGCCAATCCAAACTATTATGTGACGACAATTTCTTGAGTTGATTGTGAGTTTTAAGCTTTGATCAAGAGGGATTTGAAGCCAATCTTGCAGACTTTGAGTTGCGTATTGTGTTCAGAGTTATAATTTGGTTTCAGGTTTGATCTTGAAGCTTTTGGGCTGCCTATCGAACTTGAAATTAACATAGGACACACAGATAAGGAGGTAATTTGCAGACTTTGTGCTGCTTTTCTTTTCACAGTTTGTGCATGCAAGGTGAAATACATGCTGGAGACTTTGAGCTGCACATATGTTTCATTCTTGTTCTCAAAATCCTATAAGGAGGCATGAAAAGACTGAGTTTTCATGAGTTTCTTGGTTATATGAAATGTTGTTTATCGGAATTATTGCTCCAACAGATGCTTTGTAAGTGAAATATACTATTGCTGTAATATTGTATTGCAATATTAACATCTATTTTGAAATAAGAGAATAGGATGAATGTCCCGCCCTGATTTAGCTTAGTGTAAATAAGTAGTTAAGTGTTTTGTTCATAGCATGTATACTTTGTTACAATCATCTTCAAAGTTTCAAGAACACTAATTCTGGTGCAATGTTTATTATTAATTTTCTTCTCTTGCCTACATGAATCAGAACTATGACTGTGTTCCATAACTCTTTTTGATCTAGGTTGGGTTGCCTGCAAGAGGAAAGACATTTACTGCTGCAAAGTTGACCAGATATCTTCGTTGGCTTGGACATGATACAAAGCACTTTAATGTTGGAAAGGTGTGCTTTTTGTACATCTTAATGTTGTATATCATTTATATTGTCAGTCTAATGAGTTGGTCTGTATGCATGGTTCTCTATTAGTAATATTATCATGTTATTACTAAGACGGCTTTCTTTGTATTTTGCTGATCCACAGTATCGTCGCCTGAAGCAGGGTTTAAATCAGGTAGTGGCTCATTTCAAAAATACCTCTTTGTTTTTCAGAAAGTCTCTTTTCATTTTTATTATTAAAATTTCATAATCTTTCAATCAACACTTCATCATTTAAGAAGTAAAAATGGCTTTTGTTATTAACCTTATACATAATTGATAATACTAAATAGAGATAGCTGAAAGCTGTCCTACTTGATTAATTAAATGAACATACAAAAGAGATGCTGAATATGGTATGGCATTAGTTTTGTTGAATTTTTTTTAGCTTTCTTCATCATGTGTGCCTGGAGTCTCCAAAATAGTTTGAATTTATCTCTTTCATATAAATCTAAAGTTAATTGTTCATGATTGAAAATTCCTTTTCTTTACCTGAGTGAGGCTTTTATTTAAACCATAAGTACATTTAGTTATTAAGGGTTCATTGTTGATTGTCTGCGTCTTACTGCATTTGATAGTCTATTGTAGAATCCATATTAAAACTTGGTATTTGTGGCTGTGGGATAAGATGGTTCTTGTAGCAGTCCATTTTATTCATAATTTCAGTGGTGGGAAGCATATTAAGCAGTTTATGTAGAAACTCTGTTTTCATCAGCTTTGCAAAGATTGAAAACTTATTTTTCCAATACATTGGAAGTATTTTCAATTTTCAATTTGCAAATTTTTAAAACAGAGCCCAGGGCTGACTCTCACCATGTGGCTTTCCAAGTCAGAGTCAGATAAGAGTGCAGTGGGGAGTTTACATAAATTATATCACTCATGAGATGCTTGTCTCTCTCTACACTTTCTTTTTGTATCACTACTATCCTCAGAGGAAAGGACTCAAGTTTGCTCAAATGCTTGATTTTAACTATCATGATCAGGTCTTTTTTGAACAATCTCAACAGCACTGACTTGAGAGACGAGGATGCAAATAGAAAGTCATGTACATCTTGATTTCCATAGAAATTCAATAGCAGTCAATCAAAATTTGTGTCTAAAACATTTGTAGCTTTATTTAATCATCCAAGTTCTATCAAGAAGAGGTTCTTGCCAAGAGAAATGACACTGAATAAATAATTAAAATATAGCTTGAAATGGATCCCAAAAGGTTCATAGTACATCTCTATTGCAACTTTCATCTGTACAGCTCTTTGGTAACTTTAATACTTACATCCATACAACAAAATACCTCAAGAACAATTACATACATCATTGATTTAAAAAATAATCAAAATTTAGAAATTTTACAATGTTTCTAAGCACTGTAATCCTTAAGGGACATATCCAGCTCCTATCTAAACTACACCTATAACTCGATCAACGTGGGAGTATGGCTCTCTTGAGGCTGAACTCTAGGTGGAAAAGTAGGCATCATGGGCTTTGAACTGGCTGTAGTAGTGTGCTGGTTGTGAGTCCTTTCATTAATTGAGTTGTCTTCCTGCCCATTGTTACCTCCACTGTTGGCAACTTGATTGTTGCTGTTGTTGTTATTCTTCGCCATTTGGGTCAATAAGTTTAACAACTAAGCCAACTGTTGATTGGTCGCACGTTGCTCAGCCATAAAAATATCCAAGCAATCTGTTAAGTCGCCTTTATCACCCATCTAATATATTTACTTCCTTTTGTTTTCCGCTTCTTGTCAAAGTTTCAGGGCTGCTTGCACCCCTATTGGAATGTGAACCTTGATGGGTTCCTAGAGTGCCCAATATTGTCTCACCTCGCGAAACATCAATCGGATGCCACTGTCTCCTCAATCCTCGATTGTAGTATCTTTTGTCTCTTTCACTCATCCAAAATCATAGGCTGGTAGGAAAACCAGCTCCAGTACCAGTGAAATATCCCAAGACCAATTCAATTGCAGATTGTACTATGGTTTCAGTCAACAACTGAGCCAATAGTTGATTGGTTGCAAGTTGCTCGGCCATAAAAATATCCTAGTGATCTGTTAAGTTTCCTCTATTACCCCATATAATATATTTACTTCCTTTTGTTTGCCACTTCCTGTCAAAGTTTCAGGGCTGCTTGCACCCTTATTGGAATGCGAACCTTGATGGGTTCCTAGAATGCCCAATATTGTCTCACCTTCCAAAACATTGATCAGATGCCAATGTCTCCTCAATCTTCGATTCTAGTATCTTCTATCTCTTTCAGTCATCCAAAATCACAGGCTGGCAAGAAAACCAGCTCCAGTACCGCTGAAATATCCCAAGGCCAATTCAAATGTAGATTGTACTATGGTTTCCCAAATTGGATACAAGATAGCCTTCAGATAATAAAGTCAGATATATTATTATCGGAGGTTTTTATATCAAGCATCATTATATAACGAGGAATTAACTCATTAATTATGTCAGAGACTTTATTGAATTATCTCTCAAAGCCAAAGACATTTAAATTAAATAAATTCCTGCATCGCTGTTGCTGGTAATTGTATGAGGAGTGGGATTGCTGAGGCTGAATATAAAACTCTTGGGCGCCATTAAGATTTAAGGGTGGCCGTTTGGATAGAGCACTTAGTTTGATTTTATTCATGGCCCGTTTTAAGGGTCAATTGTGTTAGTTGCACCCTCAAACTTGGACACAAGGACTTGGAACAGAGTGGAAGGGTTTTGGAAAGGCCATGACTGCAACTCCTGGACATAGGAGCCACATTTGGACTTGAAGGGGCGTTCTTGTGCGTGAGAGATCTCAAAATGAATATTTTGGCATTTACTATCGTGGATTCTTTTCTCACTAAAGAGTTTATCAATATGAAGTTTGGTGGAAGCTCTACTATCCGGGTCCAATTAAGAGAAGTTGGCTTGAACTGCATCCTTCTACTATTGGGGCACCTAGCTTGACCAGGAACTAGGAGAATATCAAATCTCTGAAAGAGAAGTAAAGTTGAGACGGGAAACTTGGATTCCCATTGTTGATCGCTGCCATAGTCTGGAAGGTGCGATTTCCTTGTTCTGGATTTTAGTAATGCTGGATGTTTTCAGGGCAGTAGTCTTTCTGTTTTGGAGTAGACTATTATATTTCATTCGCGGGGAAAATTTATACCTCTATTTTGTTTATGCATATCTGCAATGTTATTAATCTGAATTCTGCAAGTATGAATCAGTAACTGGTAACTACAATCTCTAAATTATTCTGCAATGTTTTGCCATCTGTGCAATATGGTTCTATTATGTTTTTCTTCCATATATATTGTGTTTGAAGGGTTGAGATTTGTTGGCTAAATTTTTTGCAAGTAACTAAGACTACAACTTGGCAAAATTGGAACTTTAGACAGCAGTGTGTGAAATTTCTTTCTCCTCTCAGCAATAGAGGAGGCTCCCTTCTTATTGTAGGTGGCTTCAATGGAAACTGAACTGAAATACAAACAATTCCTATTGCTACGATACTATCGGTGGCTTAAGGGTTGACGTAAGAACAACACTTAAGACAACAATTTATTTGTAATAAATTGAAACAAATACAGGAACACAAAGTCTCCTATACCTACTTCGAAAGATGATTCTGAAAATAGAATAGCTAGGAAAGCACAAAGTCTTTCACCGAATATCCTCTTTCTTAACAAAGACACTTAGCACTGAAGCCCAAAGTCTTCAACTTTAAGTTATTACAGCCACTTCTATCTATTTTAATCCTTATTCGTGAAGCACAAAGTCTTAAAAAAACTTGAATTAAAACGCTCAAATGATACACACAAGATAACTATCAATTGATTTGAGAAAGGATCAACAAATGCAAGATAAGAATACACTCATTGATTTCCAGATTAACAACAAAAAATTTGTGAATCCTTGTTCCTTATTTTCAATTTATTAACTTTGCACAATGAAACTCAAAGTTTTCAAAATACAAGAGATTCTAGTATAACTTTCTTGCACACACCAAAAGATAAAAACATACAATGAGCTTACTCCTTTATATAGGAAAAGAGGAGAGAGAAAGGTGGAGAGAAAAGGGGAAACCCTTAACCACCTTGACTTATTCTCTAACTAACTAACTAACTAACTAACTAACTAACTTTGACTTATTCAATGCTACTAGGCTTAAAGCACTTGCGACATGATTACATGAAATAGCTTTGCACGTGATACTATCACATGCAATTACATCTTATTTTACATTACATGTAATATGTCAAATACAAATTACAAATACATGATAAAAAAAATCTGAGTGTCTGACAAGACACGACATCTATTACATCATCCTTTATCGGTCTTCATGCTGCTACAAGATACTGTGTGAGTGATGTGTCCAAATTTGATGAAAACATTTTGGACAGGAACTACATTTGCATCCTTGATTGGCGATTATTGGAAAGGCGCCTTTGTTTCTTTCCATCTCTGTTTTGAAAGCATACTGTGTCCGCAATTATTCCATTTTTTACCTCTTTGCACAAGCATGTATAGAAAAGTGGGAAGACTTTTCCCTTGTAAGTGGGGTTTTCTCGGAATATTGCATATGAGAAGACAAAAAACTTGATATGATGAAATGGATATGGAAGGTGTATATATACATAGATAGGTAATCAATATGCAAGGTGGGGTTTTCGGAGGCATTTGCAACTTATGAAAAGCCATAAAAAACATAAGGTGGGCTTTTTAATTCACTCTGCATATTGGAAAACCTAGCTCATTTGCTTATAAGTGGGATGTTTATGCCCCATTACAAGTCATTTCTTCTATGACACATAAGCGTGAAGATGGGCTTTTTTGGCTTGCATTGCATGTTGGGAATGACTTGGCTTATTTTGAGATGTCTCATTATTAAGAACGGGGTTTTTAATCCCGACTGCATATGCAAGATAAATGAAGTCTTTGCATATGCATCTTGGAGGAAAATGAGAGAAGAAGAAAATAGAAAACTTGAAACTTAAAAACATGTCCATGAAAAGATTTACAAGCACATACAAAAACATAAACCAAAGAAAACAAGAAAAATAAAGAAGTTGCAAGAACATCTTGTTTTTCCTTGAGAAATGTAAAGAATAGCAAGCTTTCAAATTCTGAAACAAATCCAAATGATTTTCGGATTTAGAAAAGATCACAAGTTTTGAAGCTTTATAGATAAAGAGTTTCATGAATCCTTCTTGCTAAATCCACATTTTCATGAGTCAAGATGATGTTTTTGACAAATGGCCAAAATAGAAAATAATAATGCAAGAAAATAGCAACTGATTTGAAGGATTCAAACCTTGCAATAAATGCTCAAGGAGGATTTCGAAAGTATATGCAATGATGGCTAAAAACAGCGTCTTTAGAGGAATAATACGATTTGTATAGATGCAGAGACGTTGTGAGTGCCCTAGGTGAGCTTATGAAACCAAAATACAAGTATTAAAACTTGTATTCAAGCTACGAAAATCCGTCTTAGTATAAAACGTGCCCTAAACGGGCTTCTTGAAGGAAAACGCAGGTATTACCAATTAAATAGATGCTAAGAAAAACATGTTTTGGCTTACAAAATTGCCACCAATGTCTTATGAATACCAAACGTAGGTAGAAAACTCTTTCAAAACGCGTTTTAACATTGCATTTACATGCTCCATACTCATAACTGCTTTTCGAAAATACATATGGTTTTAAAACATGTAATGGCCCTAAAAATCGTCGTCCAGCCTTGGATTAGTATAGAATGACTTAAAACGGGTTTTTAGAAGTCACTTTACATGTATAAATGACATGTAAATGGCTTGAAAATCGCCGTCCAACACTTTATATAAAAAACGCAAGTAAGAAGGTTTCAAATACGCACTTGTCATTACCCATTACATATGTAATTGGGATAAAAATCGCCACCCTTAGGAGCTTGAGTTTAAAAGGTAGTATAAAGGGAGAAATAACACATTTTTTATAGCCATTTACACATACTTGGAGTTTAAAATATATGCAACTGGCTCAAAAAATCACCACTTAAGGCTTGGACGGGCTGTTTGAAGCCAAATACATATGTAATTGTGTATTGCTTTCAAAAAAACGCCACCATGTAGTCATGGATTGAATACATTAAAGGTGTAGTTCAAGAATCAGTTTGCACGTTCCCAAGTTAAGCATATGCTTATGCGATATCGATCTAAAACCCCACCAATGTATTCAATTTTACATGTAACTTATAGTTTTAATGAGCGATATGTAATGGGACTTAAAAAGTCCACCTTTACGTTAGAAATCCATTAAAAAATGCAAATCTCATCCATATAATGTGAAATTTTAAAATGGGGTTCTAAATCCAATTTACATGTAAATGACACAATTTTATGCCATGTAATTGCCAAATGAGAAATTTTAATTAAGGAACAAGGATATGCAGTCGGGCAGACAAACCCCATCGATAGAAAGCTTAATTTCTTAATAACTTTGACTAGGCAACTCCGATTGAGGCATATGATAGCTCAAAATGAGCGGAATTGAAAATGCCACAATTCTAGAGTGAAAACAAAACCAAAATAAAAAAAACAACCATGGAAAACCAAACAAAGACTCGCCTTGAAGAATTTAAACCACAAAATTTTCGTAGGGTTGTCCAATTTTGTGAACGGAAAATTGAGGACAACAACTGGCTCTGACTGGGGAACGTAGCTCGTTTGTTCTTAGAAACAACGAGGAATGTAGAATCCAGAATCTCCAAGTGCCTTAGTCTCCATTGGGCTACAAAGTCAAGCATCAAAAACACAAAAAGGATGATGCGACTGACGCTAAGCAAAACGTATTTTAAACAAAACAAATTTGTGTAAACACACTTATTGAAAACAAAGAAAACCTACCTAATTAAAACTAGCCAACAATGCAACTTTTCAGATGAAACCGTTAACCGTCTCAACAAAATAGCTACCTTTTTTCAACAGCTTGAAGTACCTTGCATGTTCAGAGGCAACTTTGTAACCATGAAACACGAATAGCTGGAGCAATGATACCAATGTCTGATGCAATACCTCTTGGAAGAGATGAACAAATTCACCTTCTTGAGATGAATCATACGTACCGCTGCCCCAAAGTAGGTCAATGAATTCAGGCTGTTTTTGTTGAACTGCAAATACATGTTTTGCCTCTTCCTCAATTATTTCTTCATGTTCAGGTATAACTGGAATTACTATCTTTCCGTTGGCCTCCAACAGTCGAGATGTCTGATTGGACATCCCCTTGACCGAACAAAGACTTAACTCTTCTTGCATGCTGCAACTCGTGGTTCATCAATGATCATCACTTCGGGCTGATTAGAATGGGTTACTTCATTGCTCGCTTCTACATCATGCTGGCTAGACTTACGAGAATTATCTTCAAAATTTGAACAAAATTCATCTATGATGTTTATGATAAGATCTTCATCAAGTTCCGGGGTAGCTTTTTCAAGGAACACTTGTTTAAATTCATGACCTTGAAACAAAGATGCATTATCTTCAGCTTGACTGGGACCTTCTTGCATGTCCATTCTAATGACATGATTATCTTGAAAGTTGGAAGAAAGATTTTCCTTCCTTAGCTTATTATCACTGGCTTTCCGAGACTGCGTTAACCAAAAATAAGAGTCACCAGCTATGTCTGCTTCCTTTTCTTGGAAGAGTATAGCAAGATCACTGTCCTTGGATTCAGGATGCTTTGTTGTTGCCTTTGTTGATGGTGCCTCAATAGCAAGCTTCTGTAGCGATGAAACTAACTTTTGTTGGTTCCCAATAGCAGAACTATGAGCAACATTTAGAAGAGGCTTTCTTTGTACATCTTCGTGAGGAACGAAGAACATACCTTGAGCTATTTGCTTTTTGAGGGCAAACAACTCATTTGCCAACCTCTACACCGTAGGATCCGTTCTTGTCATAGAAGAAAATGAATCCGAAAAGAAAGAACTTTCTTCAAACCCACTTGCTTCAATTCTTATCTGCTCGACAAGAATAAGATCATCTTCAGTTTCAATTGCCAATGTCTCCGCAGCTGCAAGAGTAGCCGGAGCTGCTCTTCTCAATAGAAAACTAACTTTAGGAATCTGAGCATTGACAAAGAAACACTTCAAATTTGCAGCTGTAGGCTGAGCAGTAGGTGACATTCTTCGTGTCAATTTGTTGAAATGAGCCACAAATTCACGGATAGGTACATGAGATGCCTTCTTCAACTGAGTGAGTCGGGCCAACAGGGCATGAGCATCTTCAGGCGGCTTGAACCTTTCTTCAAACTTGACTATGAGAGTAGCCCAGTTTGTGATGGTTTGTGGTGCAAGATGATAAAACCAATCAACAGCTACACCTTGGAGAGTTTCCACGAACAACCTTACAGACACGTCCTCATGTTCAACACCATGAACACCGCATGCAATGTAAAAAGCAGCAATATGTTCATCAAGATGTTGCTGACCATTACCGAAGAACTTGGGAATATTCTCTGCGAGGCATCAAGAAGAGCATGTAGCGGTCGAACCAGATTCAATGGACCAAAAGCATTTCCCCAAGGACCTTGAGGCATTTACATGTCCTTGGTAAAAGCTTGAAAAATTGGAATAGATGAGATTAATGGCTTGAAAAAGAAAGGTGCTTCTTCAGTTGGTACATGATCCTTCTTCTTTGATGGTGGATAACTAGTAGTTCACGTAAGTGGAGATGCAAAAGCTAGGAGAGCAAGCCTGACTTGCTCGGCCCAACTCGGTGTATACTTTGATGCTTCACCCTTCTTCCGTCCGGAATATTGTTTGATTCCTTCCAGTGTGAACAATTAGATCAGCCTGAAAGTAACCCTTTGTAAAATAAATCTATACTAACTTGGATGGAACTTCATTTAGTTCTCTCTTGTAGAACAAACGTTTAATCTTTTCCTCTTTTCAGAAAAAGATTGCAGCTGGGATTGTGTAAAAGGTTTGAGATAATTTTAAAGAAGTAAAGTGTCCATAAAGGCACAAAGTCCTCTGTTGCTTCTCCAAAACAAGAAAACGAATTAGAAGCTCAAAGTCTTCTCATCAACCATTTGGATACAACTAATAGTAACAATGTATTCTTTACAACTGCTCAAAGTCAGTTTATAAGATACACTTCCTTACGCGTTCGATGTCCCCAATAGAGTCGCCAAAAACTGTTGGCTAAAATTTTTGCAAGTAACTAAAACTACAACTTGGCAAAATTGGAACTTTAGACAGCAGTGTGTGAAATTTCTTTCTCCACTCAACAATAGGGGAGGCTCCCTTCTTACCGTAGGTGGCTTCAACGGAAACTGAATTGAAATAAAAACAATTCCTATTGCTACGATAATACCTGTGGCTTAAGGGTTGACGTAAGAACAACGGTTTGTTTATAATAAATTGAAACAAATACCAGATGTTCAACAAATCTCTGAATGCAAATTTGTCTCCTATTGGAGTCTTCATAAATTTGGAATAGAAGATTAGGGTGGAATTGTTTCACCTCCGAAACCCCGAAATCATCTAGCTTGCAGAGCTTTACGACAGGAATAATGATTAAGTCGCAAATCTTCAATGATGAAAATGATATCCAAAGGTTCTTTTATATCTCCGATAATTTTCTCTTCCGATTTTTTTTAAATTTTAATGGTACTTAGGAGGGAAAAAGAATAAATTGGCCCCAATTAATACTTAGTTTTGGAATCAAAAGGTCACCTCAAATAAATAAATTTAGTAATGCTATTCTTAAAATAGGCTTGTAGAGAATAAAATTAATTAATTAATTATTAATTCCTTGACTTAATTAATAGCTTATGGGAATTAGATAAGCTATTAATTTGTTTCCCTTTGTCAGCTAGGAGGGGACATTACACACTGAGCCTACTGCTGCCAAAGCAACAAAAGCTTTCTCTCTCTATTGGAATATCAAAATTACTTTAAACTTCATTTAGAGTACTTCTGTTCCAAAACCTCAAGAGACTAGCTGTCAACTAATCACTCAACTAAAATATGAGTAAACCACAATCTGCATAGCCCTTACAAATATTAATGACAGCTTGCAGTGACTGTCCAAGACACTTTAGGTAAAAAGTGAAAAGTAAGCTGCTTGGTAAAGATGCATCTACCATCAATCTGCTGGGCACCAATGTGTACCATTTGTGAGTGTCATGTCCCCACTCTAGTCTGACTAGCAGAGTCACGAGGGTTAGTCTATCAGGGAGTCTCGTAGGCTAACAGTGGTGTTAGAGGCTCAAGCAGGGCATACAGCGTCCGGATACGGAGTTTCTGACAGTAGGGGAGCAGTTGAGAGCAGTTCCTTAATTATAGGAGGTGTTTCCTCTTTTTTAGGAGGCGGAGATGGGTTACAAT
>MU223243.1:12836-27420 GCA_018584345.1 Thuja plicata | reverse complement strand
TGACTTTATAACAATACTTTATGAAATAAAGTATCCCAACTATAGAGTCTAAACTCAGATATAAAATAAATGCCCAAGTAACCCTGTGACTGACTGGCATCCTCTGAAAAGCGGCCATTAGACTATCCGGATGGCTAGATAGGTTAATCAGGCATAAAATTGCATTACTGCAGAAAAGGGGACATTACAGGAGACCATCGTGTGTGAATATCATACAAAAGAATCTATTGGTAATGGAGAGACAAATCTTCTGCTTTTGATTCTTGTAGCATCTCTTTTGAATCTTTGATGGTTCTAGCAGTATTTGTTTTGCATAATAATGATTATTACAAGAAATTTGATGCCTCATTTAGATTATTGCTACACCAAGTTCTAATTATACAAGATATATCTCACCACGTTCATCTGGTGATAGTTGTAATGTCCCTTTTTTGGTATAAATGGAACACTACGGGAATTCTACAATTCCTACTTGAAATAATTGCTTTATTGATTCAATTTCAATTAACAAGTAGTAAATATTGCAAATGATGTCAAATTCACAAATGTATATACAGTTTTGATCCCACTGAATTGTCTGTTACTCGTAATTCCAAATGCCTATGCTGAATATCAATATACTTCAAGAATGCAGATATATGTATTACTGGTAATTCCAAATGCATACACTAAATGTCAATATGGTTCTAGAATGCAGTTTACAAGATGAGGCTGTTTCTGATATAACAATATAAAATATGCACAAGACCTGTATAGCTATGTCTAATCTTTCTTATGTGATATATGCTGCAACTATAGGTTGATAATAATCTCAGACAGAGATATATGCCGGCTCTGATAATCTGGAATTGTATTTGCAATAAATCTCTGATCCACGAGCCGTCTTTGATATATCGATAGTGAATTATGCTCCTCAATTAGATGCCGTCTTTGATATATAAATGAATTGCCTGCACCACGGTTGCTATTGCACCCTTCTATGCTCTGGAATCGAGTGCTTCCACAAAGGGAAAACATAAGTTTATTTGATATCAATTCTTCAATCCTAGCATGAAATGATCATCATAATATATACATGGCCGATCATGTGAGAAGACACACCCCTTCATCATAATGATTACTAACCTTCTGTCATTAACGTTGGTTATGACTAATCATCGATTAGTCGACTCTTTTCTTAAACGAATACCTTACCCTTGCTGATAACGCAATCCCTTTAAGTTGTTGTTTTAGCATAAATCGATGCTAATGCCATACTAACCAAATCGCTGCTATTTTGATGTTCTTAATCTTGTCTCCTTAAAGTATATCAATTGACCAATTACTTGTATATTTGCATATTTGAAATATAATATATTTGGGTTGGTCTGCACTGTCGACGTGGACAACCAATTTGTTTGGAGTCACCACTGCCACCAACAGGGGTATGGATTAATTGATTAGTTGATGCTCACGTAACTCATATTCGATGTCCATGCTACCATCGAAGGTTCAATAACCGTTGTCTTACCATGTGTTCATTCGTGTCTTATGTCTAGTTTGTCGACAGATACACGTATACCACCATCGTGGCCATCGTTTGGAGTCTTATTCAATATTTCTAATACTTGCGATTACTATATCGTACATGCCTTTTATTGATATCATTGATTATGTGATTGGTTTCCTTCATGCTTAGTTCCATTCGGTCAAAGTTTCTAAGTAGTTGATAACTCTTTGATTGTACCAAGGTACTGCGATTTAAATGTTGGCATAGACTATCGTTATTGATATTCTCTTATCCTCTCGGTTTCACTGTATATTGCACATCGATAGGTATTTGTGTGCTACTGAATCTGTGAGGCAACTCACATGTAACCTTTCTTATCCTGCTCAAAACGGTGGTTGTTCATATTGATAAGTTTCAATCTTTATTTAAAACTTATCAATTTGTATACTTTTGAAGTCCTTAATTTAGGGACATGACAGTTTCCCCCTCTTGGAACATGCTTTCCCACAAGCATTCTTATGATGATTCCTGGATCCCAAACTCAGAAATGCCATCTCTGCATAATATAGCCGGGTTGATGGGGTTGATGATTCATTGTGATGGAAGTAAGGATGTGAGTAGTTAATCTCCATGAGCTCAACAGATCTTCTATCTTAACTGGAACACAATGGTGGTAATCCTTATCTTGCATGAGATATGTGATAGAATAGTGACTCCCCTTTTCTATCAAACTTGAATAATCGGTTCTTGATCTTTGATTTAAAGAAAGAATCTTTCTCTGAATTTTACCTCCTTTGATAATTTGAAGGGAGAACCTTGGGTGATGTAACTATGAGTCATTTTGTTCCATAGGGCTCTCAATGCTTCGTTGAGGATAGGTGCACCCGGATCCCAAGAATTATTCTCATCTTCTCCTGTGTGTGACTTGAAGCTAACCCTTCATACCCCTCAAAGGGTGGGTTGTCATAAATTTAGTTTAATGGATTAGGAATAATTTGAAGAAACTCAAATTCATTTTTTCCAACCTTCCCTTATTTAATTTCTTCAAGCCATTATCATCTTCCTCATTGTCACAATGTTCCATGAAGTGCTTGATCACATTGTTTTCTCTCCTTAATGGTAATGTCTCCTTTATGCTTCTTATCTTAGCCTCTTCTTTTTGATGACTTGGAGCTTCATGACTAGTGGACATTCTTATATTTTTATTTTTTGTATCTTCTCCTTCAATATTACTCCTTTGTGTAGCAATCTTGAAGTTCTTGGGCTGGTTACACGAAGCACTACTTGTCTTTTCCACACTCATGGCTACTAACTTTTCTTTGGAAGGTAGAAAAATATTTAGATTGATAGTTGTATCTTCAACCAATTCAGCAGAACTTGAATTGTGGTACAAGTGTTCAATCACTATCTTGTCATTCCCTATGTAAGACCCTTGTGATGATGTATAATCAAACTTATGATCATTATAAATTTGCATGCAAGAAGAGTCAACTGTTTTTGTTCCTTTAGGAATGTCTGAAACTATGTCATCTTCTGGTACCTTTAACTCTTCGGATTCCTTAGGGGTCATGTTTTGATTCTTCGCTTCTTGTTGCATTGGATAAGTTATATTTATCTTTTCTAAGTCTTTACACTTCGCTCCTTCCTCGTTTGATGTGACAGTCTGAAATCTCTAATATTATTGTTTCCGAATTACTTGATGCCAATTTGTAATCGTGCCTTTCAGTTTGTCTCTTAGGAGAAAGGTGATGGCCTTTAGGTGTATATTTCATTCTTAGCTCTATAAAGTCTTGTAAGGACATATACTGTTGAAGACCTCCCTTTATCCAATCCTGTCGCCATTGACCTTGTAGTTTGACTACAAAGGGTTCACTGCTTTCATGTTTTTCTTCTTTCTCCTTTTCTCTTTTTTCATCCTTGTTTTTTTTTATTGTTATTGGTTGGTGTTAGTAAGACCATCTATTGATCTAATTTCTTCTGTGTGTTTCTTGACCATGCATTGCAGCATGTGTTTGCAGAGTTCTCATCTCTTCCCATTTTTTTTGAAGCTTCTTATTAAACTAGTTCCTCAATTGCTTCCATCTCCACAGGCTGGTAGGATTCTGGGCTTTGATACGAATTGTAATGTCCCTTTTTTGGTATAAATGGAACACAATGGGAATTCTACAATTCCTACTTGAAATAATTGCTTTATTGATCCAATTTCAATTAACAAGTAAATATTGCAAATGATGTCAAATTCACAAATGTATATACAGTTATGATCCCACTGAATTGTCTGTTACTGGTAATTCCAAGTGCTTATGCTGCAAATCAATATACTTCAAGAATGCAGATATATGTATTACTGGTAATTCCAAATGCATACACTAAATCTCAATATGCTTCTAGAGTGCAGTTTACAATATGAGGCTATTTCTGATATAATAATATAAAATATGCACAAGACCTGTATAGTTGCGTGACGTGTCTAATCTTTCTTATGTGATATATGCCACAACTACAGGTTGATAATAATCTCAGACAAAGATATATGTTGTCTCTGATATTCTGGAATTGTATATGCAATAGCTCTCTGATCCACGAGTCGTCTCTGATATATTGATAGTGAATTATGCTCCTCAATTAGATGCTGTCTCTGATATATAAATGAAATGCCTGCACCATGGTTGCTATCGCAACCTTCTATGCTCTGGAATCGAGCGCTTCCACAAAGGGAAAATATAAGTTTATATAATATCAATTCTTCAATCGTAGCATGAAATGATCATCATAATATATATACATGGCTGATCAAGTGAGAAGACACGCCCCTTTATCATAATGATTACTAACCTGCTGTCATTAATGTTGGTTATGAACTAGGATGCCGGTTCGGGTTCGAGTTCGAAGAACCGGTTCACCGGTACGACAAAATTTTGAAAAGGGTTTTTTGGGTTCGGGTTCGTTAGTACAAAAATATGTATTTTTTTAATAGATATATATATATATATAAATATTTTGATATTTATGCAGCCTAGAAGCATGAGTTAAGATTAGAATGTCACATAGTATCATAAAATATTAAAAGTAAACATTTAAACAATAAAAACACTTGTAAATTTGTAATCATTTCATTCTTTTGTGTAACCAGTCATTAGTCTAATAGAAGAGTCTGATGTTAAACTTTCAGATTTTCATTATTTACATTTCAGATCATACTTCTGATCTATTATGAGGATGTGATTATACCTAATAACATCTCTAGTACAATTTTATATGTTTTTAATGTACATTTTATAATTATATACTTTGATTAAGAGATCAATTATTTGTTACAGATTTCCTCAATCATTTATTTCCGAAAGCAATCATTTATAATTATATACTTTGATTAAGAGATCAATTATTTGTTACTGATTTCCTCAATCAATTATTTGTTACAGATTTCCTTGGTACTGCATGATTTTTTTTTTACTCTGCATGAATTAAATAAAATTTCGGACCCTGCCCGGAACTGCCCGGACCCTGAACTGGTTTGAATTTATCCGGGTCCGGGGGTGTCCAGGACCGAACCCGGTATCCTAGGTTATGAAAAATCATCAATTAGTCGACTCCTTTCTTAAACAGACACCCTTACCCTTGCTGATAATGTAATCCCTTTAAGTTGTCGTTTTAGCATAGATCGATGCTTATGCCATACTAACCAAATTGCTGCTATATTGATGATCTTAATGATGTCTCCTTAAAGTATATCAATTGATTGATTATTTTTATATTTGCATATTTGAAATAGAATATATTTGGGTTGATCTGAACTGTCGACGTGGACAACCAATTTGGTTGGAGTCACCACTGCCATCAACGGGGGTATGGATTAATGATTAGTTGATGCTCACGTAACTCATATTCGATGTCCATGCTACCATTGAAGGTTCAACATTCATTGTCTTACCATGTGATCGTGCTTGTCTTATGTCTTGTTTGTCGATAGATACACGTTATTAAAATTCTTTATGCCAAAGCGACAATGTGAAGGGCCCACAATGTTCGAATATGTGTCCTTGGACGATAAAATTCAAATTAAGGAGGTGCAATCAGGACTGGCCGGGCTACCATTGGATGATCCACTTTTGCTAGAGGGAGATAGCAACTCGGATGATTCTGAGCCTTTGAATATTGATAGCTAGAATGAGGCTTAGTTTCATATGCTGTGCCTGTAGCCTGTTATATTTTGATGTTAGAGACTTTCAGATACATTTTTGAGACATTTTTTATTTGGATATTTTTATTGATAGTTCATGGTTTTGATGTTTGAGACTATTGTTATAATGCTGTTATACTGATTTATACTGCTGCTATTATCATTTATGTTGTTATACTACTATTGTAACTTGTGAATCGGTGATTTATTTGCATATTGTCTTGTTATCAATTATTGACATATCTCTCTTCCTTCTCTCTATATCTATAATATCTTAATATATTTTGAAAAATCACACACATATATTAGAAAATTGTATACTGTCGTCCCCTGCCATCCCCCCGTTCTTGTCCCCCGAACATCGTGGAACATAGGTTCTAACCCAATGGCGTAAGGGGTTTGTGAGCCTCTCAACAAAGAGAACTGTCAATCTCTCTGAGATATTTGTCACCATCATTGACAATCTCTAAAACTTAGAAATGTAAGCCTCTAAAGATCCATACTGCTTGAGCTGTGCAAGCTCTCTGAAATACATCTTTGGTTCCTTCCGATCAAAGCGCTCGATGAGTCTATTAGTGAATTCATCATAGGAGGTTATATAGCGGTGTCCCAAAGTAGTGAACTTGTGGTACCACCACTCATGTGTTCTACCATCTAGGTGTAATGTAGCGAACTTAATCGCCTCCTCCTTTGACATGGGCCTCAAAGAAAGGTAATTGTCTAGCTTCCACACCCATGCACGAGTTGTTCACCGATCTCCCCCATCAAAATGTGGCAAGGTCAATTTGCCCACAACCTGCTGGAAATCCCTGTTACCTTGTGTAGCCTTGTGATCTACTCTGTGTCTCTTCTATCCAATGAACTGATCAAGGGTCAATAACTCCCCGATCTATAGTGGTAGGGCCTTTGCTGTTGAGATCTGTAGCTTAGGCCCTCGTCCTTGTGGGGTAGGCGATTCCTCCCGTCGAGTAAATATAGGCTGTAGAGGCCTCAAAACTGAATTGGAAGCTGTAGTACGCTCACCCTGTGGCCTGTTAGTCTCATCTGTATAGGTAGTATGTTGAGGTTGTCCCTCTCGTGACTGATTCTGCTTAACCATTTGTCCCAACAACTGAGACATCATATCCATAATAGTGTCAAATTTCCTCTCAATCCTTGTGCTAGGACTAATGGACCTAGCCTTCTCCTTCTTGTTAGCCATGGTATCTATACTGCTATCCTTGTCACTCAAATTTGACTTGTGATGACCAAGAATACTAGAACCTGTTTCACCTTTAGGAATCAATGGTGGCTGCCACTGAGTGTGATTCCCTCTCTTGGTGTAAGTCTGATAAGGCTGTTCCCTCATCAATGGTTTATAATCTGTTCACAGGATGGCAGGAAGTTCTATGCTCCGATAACACTGTAATGGTCACCCCCTAAAATGGAAATTTTGCTATTCTGAATATTTTCCAGAAGTCTAATTTTTTTGGTGGTTTTCCTGATTTCTGAGTTTTTGGAAGTTTTGTGTTTATTTTTTATTTTTTTGGTTTTTGCTGATAAGATTGCAATGCTAAAGAATATAATGAAATACTGAAAGAACAAATACAACATGGTACACCAAGCAAGTGAAATTAAATCTAATTTCAATTTTTTTAATATCAAAACTACTACATGACCGTACCATTTTGTTGTATGGATCTGGGCATTCTTGGACTGCACAAAATAGATTTGTATTGATCTATATCTCCTGATTTTCTCCTCCGCCAAATGTCCAAATGCTGATGCAAATTTACAAGCTCTGATTTATATGTTAACTGCTGCTACTGTAGGCTGCTGTCCAGTTAGGGAGATTGGGAATCCAATATATGTCTGTACGGTTGGAGGATGGTTGGTATTCTTCCTGGGAATTCTCTTGTTTGTCCCTTGCTGACTGAAAACTCTGATGCCATCCCAACTAAGGATATTCTATCAATTGATCTTCTATTTCCTTGCTCAATGCCCAAGCTGGGAGAATTTTGGATGAAGCTTGGACTGTACGGCTAGGGCTGGGTGTCTAGAAAATGATGAATTCGCCTTCCCAAGACACTGATCTGCAATTTTGATAAGCAATATTGTCACTAACCCTAATTGATGTATATACAAATATATTAATACATACATATATATTTTTGTTAATTATGAACATCATCTCAATATTTGATTAATATGTTTATTTCAATCAATATGTTTTAATATAGAGCAATTTTGATCAATATGTTTATAAAATCAAATATCTCAATCAATCTATAATTAATAGTAATCTTAATCAAATTATAATAATAGTTAATTATACATGTATTATTATTGAATATTAACTATATTAATTGATATTAATATTAATATTATTAATATTACTACACACAATATTAACCATTTAATACTTAAATGAGATCACTTAATATTTGGTATATTAACTACGTTCTATATTACGTCAAACCCGACCATGCATGCACATACTAATCGATGCGGAAATGTCTAGCCACTTCCAACCGACGCCACCATCGTGTGAATCAGCGCCTCCTTTGACTTGATGACATACATATACGTGAGGGGTGGGTTGACAATAACACACCAGATCGAAAAGGAAAAAGAAACAAAGTGTTAGCCACGTTGTCTGTATTCGTGGATGAATACGGCTGGGAATAAGGATTCCCCTGCAAAGTTATCACCAGTATATATATATATATATATACCTTGCCACCGGTCTCTCACGCACAAGTATGTGAAACAGATACATTATAAGCATTGATATATATATATATGTTGTAATTAAAATAATAGATTACATATATATATATGTATGATATAGATATAGATATATATATGAATATATGGAATCAAAATAGATCCAAATAAGGATCAAGGCATAATCAGATTTATATATAATGGTTCGCTCGAATTGATTTATGCAATCTTTCTATCTTTTATGCTTACGCTGGATAGGGGGTGTGTAGAGGAAAAGGCGGTTAAATCGGTCACATGATGGGAATTCCCAAGATAGGTAGAACCTTGAGGGAATCCATGTGTAGACTGTACACGCATCTTGGTACAGTAAAACCACCATCCTCCGTCAAGACAAAGAAGATAGGAAAGGTGAACTAATACCAATTCGACAACATTATTAATATAATAAAAAATCAGTATTTAATGTGTATATAACCAAAGATAGATATACAATCTATATGTTGATAAAATTAGTATAATCTATGAGTATTAACTAATGACTAATCTATGTTTTATGTTAGGATATAATACACTAGAAAGGGTTTATTACAATTGGTATCAGAGCATAATCTTGCCATCTTGTGAGGGCCTCTCATGCAAACATATACACGGCAGGGAAAAAACAAAATGAACGAACAAATGGCATGCGAATTGAGAGCCTTTATGGAACAAGCAAATCAAATGAACCAAGCTCTCCTCCAAGCATTACAAAGCATGGGAAATTCAATCAATAATCTTAGGAATAATTCTACTAATGGGAAGCACGTAAGCTTCAATCACTCAGAGAATTATAATATGGCTTCATCGTCTAGGGTACCCAAACCCCCTTTTTACCTAGGGAAGAAATATTGAGGGAAGAGGTAGGGGGTGAACAACCCACCAATAGCATGGTGGAAAATTCTAGAGCTTATGCAAGTCTAGAACCAGAGATCAAAGAACTCAACATTTAGTGAGTTTTGTGAGGGCCAAAGAGAAGGACCAAAAAGAGTTAGGTTAAACCCAAATAGGGATTTAAAGCATAAACTAAACAAAATAAACCTTCAAAATTTTGATGGGACCGGGAAGATCACTGCACATGGTTGGCTACAAAAGTTGAACACTTACCTTACCCTTAGTCCAATGACAGAGGAAGACGCTCTCCAATTTGCTATCCTCCACTTAGAGGGATTAGCGCACGAATGGTGGTACCATGGAATCCACACTCAAGGTCATCAAAAGATCACTAGCTACGAAGAATTTGCACAAAGACTTATTAAAAGATTTGATAGGAAACATCCCCAAGAAGATTTTAAAAAGTTAACTCATATCAAACAACAAGGGTCAGTCTAGGGTTATATTACCGAATTCCAAAAACTCTCAATTCGGGTTTCAGGAGTGGATAACGACCGACTGACTTGTTCGTGGAATGATTGAAAGATTCATTGAAAGGATTGGTGAGTGCACTCAAACCCACATCTTTGGATGATGTCATTGAAACAACCCTAAGACTAGAGACTCAATCCACAAGTAAAATTCCAATAAATCATTTAAAACCATTCCACAAGAGGAGTGAAAGCCGCCATGGATTCCCTAACTACATGGAAAGAGAGGAGTTACGAAAAAAGAACCTATTCTACATATGCAAGGGACCATGGGAACGTGGACATGATTGTAATAAAAAGAAGGAATATGGGAAGGGAAAGACATGTTATGGATGCAAGGAAGAATGGACGCTTGGGCATAAATGCGGTAAGAGGGCAAGAGTTCAAAAATTAGAAGAGACCCTTGAGGAAGATATTGAAGAAAGTGAAAATAAGAAAATAAGACATGAAGAAGAAGAAGAATATGGGGTAATATCCACTTCAACCCAAACTTCAAAAAATCGAGTTTTGAGAATAAAGAGCACCATCAAAGGGCAAAATGTTATAGCTTTGGTCGATATCGGCGCCTCCCATGACTTTATTAACGAAAGACTCATCGCAAAATTGAAGTTAAAGACAAAAAACTTTAAAGGGTTCACCGCAACACAGGCCACAGGATCCTTGGTAAGATGCACAAAAATAGTGCCCCAACAAGAATTCGTATTGGGAAAACATTCCATCAAGGTGGACCTACATGTTGTACCATTAGACAATGATGTAATTCTATGTAAGAACCCTCTCTGGTTCTAACTCTGACAAGCACTGAATTGTTTCAATTTTGGTTGTTTGTTTTGATGAATGAATGTGGTATATTTGCAATGTTTGATATGACAATATAATGCAGCAAATAAAAGATATTGCAATAATAACTTTCCAACTCAAATCTGAAATTGCATTGAAAATACACAGCTGAAAATTCTAGATTTTTATACCAGCTTGAATACTCAAACTTTTGACAATATATTGATAGCCCAGTTCGTAAAATAACCTCTATTATTTAAAACAACAATACCCAGAAAATCTAGGAGTTACAATTAATGAACTCACAGGTAATACATGTTTGGAAACCCTCTGAAAGGATGAAAAACAACAGCAGATGAATTCTTCAATAAACAAACGCTTGTCATCTAATTTATAATTGTACCCATAATATCTTTACAATTTGCAATTGATAAACCTTAAAATGCAAGCTCAAACCCTCGTCCAAAATCTTCAAAACTTCACCAATTAAGCTCAAACATGACTTCTGTATAAAGTCATCGCCGGATTTCACAATTAGTTGGATATTTCACCAATTCAAAGTGCTAAAGCCTATGTAGAATTTACAATTCCAGCATGCTGAAATTCTTCAAACCCTTGTTTCTTCATTTCACCAAAATCAACAAAAAAACAAATGCACAATAGAATGATTTGCTTTTTGGCACAAGCATTGCTTTTATAATAATTAAAGATATCTTCTTCAAGACACCAAAAGCAAATAACTTCTCTCACACACTTTTCACTAAAGAGCCTTCATCAATACACTTTTCAATTAGAAGTCTTCATTTAATAACTTTGAATTAATAATAAATAACTCCAAAGTTAAAAGCTTCTTGAAGACACTTTTCATTTAAAAGGCTTCTTCAACACACCTTTCACTTAAAAGCATTGCTTTTAAGACTTAGGATTATATTCCATGTGAATTAATGATTAAATAATAATTTGGCCACTGAAATAATAATAACTTCCAAAATACTTATCCTTTAAATATGTCGTCTGAAACAAGAGTCACACCTAATATTTCCCCATGTGACCAATTGCACTTTCCAAAAATAGAAAGGGCCCTTCTCGATCAACCTCAGACTTACTATAGATAGTAAGTATATGAAACTGAGCCCAAACAAAGTCCAATCTGAGCCAAACGAAGACCAAACTGGAACCTGCTAAATTGGGGACATTACATTGTAGGTGCTCCCTGGATATATTCCCTAGGCTGTTTTAAATTTGATCTTCCTAATTTGCAAATCCATTTTCAGCATGAAAGCCAACAAATTACCTTGGAAGGAATACCTAATGGGTCTTCAAAAGTAATTTCATGCAAGAGAATCAAAAGGATTTTTAGGCGAGGACAAGGAGAGTGGGCTGCCCAATGTTTGGTCCTAAATAAATCTACTCCACAGGGGTCAACCGTGCATATCAGTATTCAACCTCTTCTTAGAAAACATAAAAAAATATTTGAGGATATTCCACCAGGATTGCCACCAAAGAGGGGATTTGAACACATCATAGAGCTAGAAGAAGGATCAAAGCCAGTGATTACTACCCCTTATAGACACCCACAAAGGTATAAAGACGAGATTGAAAAAACAATAAAGGAACTTCTAGAAATGGGACACATACAACCTAGTTCCAGTCCTTTTGCATCATCAGTGGTGCTTGTCAAAAAGAAAGATGGAACGATGCGAATGTGTATAGACTACAAAGCATTGAATAAGAAAACCATAAAAAATCGCTACCCCATTCCAAGAGTAGATGAACTTATCGATGAATTGCATGGGATTAAATATTTCTAAAAAATTGACTTAAGGTCAGGGTATCATCAAATAAGGATGCGAAATGGAGATGTGCCTTAAACCGCTTTTAGATGTCACTATGGGCATTTGGAGTTCCTAGTCCTACCATTTGGTCTTACTAATGCCCCAGCCACCTTCCAATCATGTATGAATCATATTTTCCGAAAACAGTTAAGGAAATTCTTATTGATATTTTTAGATGACATCCTCATTATAGCAAAACATGGAAAGAGAACCTTCAGCCCATCAAAAAAGTCTCAAGTATACTAGACTCTTAATCTTTGTTTGCTAAAGCTTCCAAATGTGAGTTCGGCTTAGAAGAAATCCTATACCTAGGCCATAAAATAAATGCAGAGGGAGTAAGCGTGGATGAAGAGAAAATTAAGGCAATCAAAAGACTGGCCAAACCCAAATCTCTAACACAACTTAGAGGTTTTGTGGGACTATGTAGTTATTACAGATGTTTTGTTAAAGGCTTTTCCAAAATAGCTGCCCCCTTAACAGACTTAACAAAAAAAGGGGCTTTCAAATGGAATGAAACAGCGCAATAGGCCTTTGAGAGGTTAAAAATGGCCATGTGTTCATGCCTTGTTTTAGCTATTCCAGATTTTTCGCAACCATTTGAGTTACAATGTGATGCTTCAGGAGAAGGAATTGGAGCAGTACTAATGCGGAACAACCACCCTATTGCTTTTGAAAGTCGCAAATTGACAGAAAATGAGCGAGATTACTCTATTTATGATAAGGAAATGCTAGCAATTATGCATGCTTTAGCTAAGTTTAGACAAACTTGGTATGTGGGAAATTCCATATTAAAACTGATCACAGTAGCTTAAGATTCTTTATGAACCAAAAGGACCTCAATGATCGCCAAAAAAAATGGGTAAGCAAGATTCAGACTTACAATTTTGATATTGAGTATGTCAAGGGTAACCATAATGTTGTAGCAAATGCATTGTCACGACGATGCCACATAAATGGACTAACAAGTATTACTGAAGATTGGAAAGAACACATTATTGCAGAATATACTAAAGATCCAGAGACCAATGAGATCATGGAAGGGACGATGCCAAGTGATGAATATAAAGTAGTTGAGGTCTCATTCTATACAAAGGACGGATATTCCTTGCATCAAACTCCAAGATTAAAGGAAGGATTATCAAGGAGTACCACGACAACCCCTTATCTGGACATACATGATTTTATAAGACTTTCAAGAAAATAAGAGAAAGGTACTCTTGGAAAGGAATCAAGAAAGATATCATGAAGTATGTTCAAGAATGCATGACTTGTCAGAAGAACAAAACCGAACAAAATCTACCAGCAGGGTTATTGCAGCCATTACCCATTCCAAACCAAAAGTGGGAAAGTATCACAATGGATTTCATCATAGGTTTACCAAGAATACGATAGAAAGATTGTATTTTTTGTAGTGGTGGATAGACCAACCAAATATGCACATTTCATTGCAACATCCACCCACTATAAGGCACCCCAAATAGGAGAGATATTCTTCAAAGAGATTTTTAGGTTGCATGGATTGCCAAAGAGCATCATCAATGACAGGGATAGCAAGTTTCTTAGCCAATTTTGGCAAGAACTCTTCCAGTTAACAGGAACAGACTGTAATGTCCCCATTTTTAGCAGGGTCATTGAATGGATGGTGCCAGGTCATTATTGCGATCCTCGTGGTCTGGTGTCATGAGCCCTAACTAATTCCTAATTACATATATTTTATTTCTCTAATAATGCAAATCCCTTATGCAATTAATTAATTCATTCTATATTTTGATTATATCATACTAATCGATATAATCTTAATCAATATTATTAATAAATAAACATTAATCAATAATGTTAATCTATAATATAATATTAAGCATTAATATTAATCTATAATCAATATCAATATTATTTATAAATACAATATCAATCTATAATATTAACCAAATTAATAATATAAATAATAATGTTAATTATTAATCAATATAGTACATCCCATCTTTGTATACTATTAATCTTTGTATTTAATAGTATTATAATATCAATCTTTAATATTATAATGATAATCTTTGTGCTGTTATAATTAATCTTATGCTAATTATAATATTCATACTAAATATTTTCCCCTATAAGCCGACATAATCTATAGCAAGTGACTATACATACATCCATGCTGGCTCTTATATGTTATGGGGGCTTTATTAATGAA
>MU223242.1:5365868-5376885 GCA_018584345.1 Thuja plicata | reverse complement strand
ACGTACTTGAATTCGATGCGCTAACCTTTTCCAACCGCGACGTGATCTTCTAAGTTGTATAAAAGAGGGTTGGGCGAACCAGTAGGAGTAGAAGAAAATGGTGCATGCGTAGCCGAGTTGGATGATGTAGATGTACCTGTAATATTCGACGATGTCGACGTCAGAGAAGATCCATACCCGGTCGGCATTGACGACGACTAAAAGCTATAGTCATATACAACTACAGGCAACTTCAGAGGAACATTTGGCAATTGGGCTTCAAATTTCAACATCTTTAGCGCGTCTCTTATTTTAGGTCTTGCCTATGGATCAGGATGAGAACACAGCAATCCCACCAACAACAGTCACTCCATTTCGTCGGCTTTGAAATTCCCATGCAATGTGTGATCCGCTGAATCGAAGAGCCTCTCCTCGCCATACGAATCCCAAACCCATTCGACAAGTCTTTTATTCAAGCTCGGATCCAGCGGTTGCCTACCACAGGCAATTTCCAAAGTGACAGCTCCAAAACTGAACACATCAGATTCTGTACTGGCATTTCCCGTGTATACATACTCCGGTGCTAGGTACCCTAATGTCCCCGCCACCGCGGTCGTCTGAGAGGCTGCTTGATCGCGTTCCACCAATCTAGCCATGCGACAACAGTCGAAGCAGAGATAAGAATGAGGAAGAGAGGGAGAAGGGCGATCAGAGGCATGTCTGCCCTGGAAAGTATGTGAGCCGAGAAAGACTCAAGGCAGAGTATATATCAGAAAGTAATCATGCTTAGTCGGATCTAAGAAACTGCGAAGATATTTTCTGAAATTGCGAAGATATCTTCTGAATAGCTCTTTTAGCCTCTCCATCAAATCCCGCCTTGAAATGTGGCCTATAGATTTTGAAACTAATATTTTTCAAATTAATTGAGCGGGAGAGATTTTAAAAATTTTGTATTTCAAATTAATTGAGCGGTAGAGATTTTAAAATTTTCGTATGGCACGGACCAAATGTTCGTCAAATCCTCCGGATGACTCGTCACTGCTATTTGATTTGATTTGACGTTTTGATTTGAGGCATGTATCGGATGGTGGCATGGTTTAACATACACATAAGGACCATCCCATTACGTTTTAGTCTGCTATTTAGACACTGCCGAATAAATGCATAGCTTATGTGTGGGTCATATGCTGATCATCAACGCCATATAGGCTCTTCACAGACTGGAAAAACTCCAACTGCGTGGTCTTCCACCGATGTCCAAACTAGAGAGAAAAAGGGCACTAAGGGCATGTTTCAATCGTAGGTGTTTTGGATATTTGAAAAAAATCGCTATAAAAATTGAAACGCCTTCTATTTGCATCTAAACCCATCCTCAAGCCTTAAATTTGCAGGTTAATTCAGATTTTAGAAGATGTATGGGCACTAAATAAATCTATTGGTACTAAGTTGGGGCCATATTTAAGCAGATAGGCTTTCCCTCCCAAGCGAGCTCGGCATTGTACGCCCGATTTATTGTCTCACGCACACCCGGTTTTATGGAACAGTTTTGACAGGAAACTGGTTTCAGATTTTAGATGTATGGGCACTAAATAAATCCATTGGTACTAAGTTGGGGCCATATTTAAGCCGATAGGCTTTCCCTCGCTTGGCACCCGGTTTTCTGGAGCAGTTTTGACAGGAAACTGGTTTTAGACTATGTTGTCTGGCATATCGTCTGGGATGTTGGATTTTTAATATTTCTTCAGCATCACCAGCATCAGCATTGTCAACATCCACAGTCACACCATCCTCTTGCCAATCACCATATGTAGGCAATGCTTCAGCACTCTGTTGGCAGCCATGTTAGTACAGGGCATGATGCCCACCAATAACTTGCATTGGTGGACTACATCATACCTACTCACAAGCTATCGTAAATCTCATGTCCAATCCTCTGTCCTGTTTCTCCCTCTGAGAAATGATGATTCACAACAACAACCATAGGCAACTTCAAAGACCCACATCAAAAAAGTATACAGAGCAATGAACTTGTTGGCAGTTTCCATGGATTCCTACTCTCCTTACAATCATTTTCTTTATAAAACCAATCAGTCCAGTTTCGACTGAGTCCTTCTCCCATTCAATGACTTTCTTCATAGAACCAATCAATCCGGACAATGCCTTATACTTCAAACCCACATGTTTACTAATTAAATATTTTCCAGCAAATTAATCCCAATGAGAATACTTTCAGAGATTTGATCCGTAAATTTGATATTCCCCAAATGATGTTCATTGTTAGCAATGGCACCTGTAATCGGGGAAAGTTGAGAGCCAATAAGTTAAGTGTGAATAGGGTTCGCAACTTTATATAGATTTGCACGAAAGATCGGGTAGGTATGGAAAGATGGATATTTTTGATGAAGGCGCCATTTCTAATAAATATAATTAAAATTATACTATTCATTAAAAAAATAGTTTGGGATATAAAATTATTTCACCAGAAATCTAAGTGCAACACAAAGACATAGGCCAAGCCAAGAAACATAACCAAATGGTTGCATTAAGTGGCTAATCCTGTTTATCCCATACATCAGCGGGGAATGATGGATATTTTGTTTAATAAACTTGAAGGGAAATTTCTCTTTTAAAAATAGATGAAAATGTAGTGATAAGTAAAATGAATATATAATTATAGATTGATTGGTTATTTAATATTGTACTTGAATATTTTAAAATATTAAAAGTATTGATTTTTTTATTAATAATTTCAAGTTTTATCTACAAGGAATGAATTCTTGTCTTATACATTATTGTTATTATTATTATTTTTGAATGTGATACTTGATTAATTAATATTTGTAGATAACTTTTTTATATTTATGATAATATATTTTATTAGATCAATTTGAATTGGTTATTTGTAATATTTTTGAGCCTTCATGATTTTACATAAAATTATGTAATAACTGATCACTATTTATGTTTAAGAATAATTTTTTTAATATATCGTTTAAGAATCATTTAAAGAAATTCTATATTAGTATATTATAATGCAATGAAGTAAGGATTATTTAAAATTGTTTCTCCCACCTATAATATCTAAATGAAGGTTTCTCAAGCACAATAATCGATTTACTAATACAAGATGATCAAACATTAAAATTTAAAAAAAATTACAATATTTTTTTAAAAGCTAATTAATTTGTATTCATAATGTATGAAAAACTTATATCTATTATTAAAAATTCTTAAAAAAATTATTTTATTTAAAAGAAAATATATTTTATAATAAATATTAAAATGTATATATTATAGTGAAAACAATATATAAATTACATAGTCGCTAATATTACTTTATATTAAAGCTTTGAAATTTTCTATTTTTTTTAAATGAATGTAAGAAGCAAAACTAAAAGATATAAAACTACTTTTAATTGCCCATTACTACTTTTTAATATGCTTACATTCTCCAAATGATGTATGTTTTTCATTCTTCAATTTTAATATAATTTAAAAATAGTACGACTAGATCTAAAACACCAAACATGAAGCTAATCATTTTTTAGAAATTCTAAATGTCAAAGACACCTTGTGGTTATCACAAGGACAATCCTCCTTGCCAACATGGGATAGTGTTGTTGTCACTTAAAATTTCATTTCTTACAATTTTCCTCCATACCAATTTTTTTCTCTCAATATTGTTAGTAACTTAGAAGCACATGCTTTCTCCTCATTTTAAATGGTGCTTATTTAGAAGCTGGTTTTAGACAAGGAAGAATTATTTGCAACTTTGAGCTTAAATTCTAGAATCAATTTTAGAGGCAAAGCATGCATTAAATTTTTTTAAGGAAAATAAATTTGACATTTTTATTTAATTCTACAATCATAGAGATCTTCAATACAAGTAGCTTCTTTTTTCACACACGCTAGATCTGAATTAGTTATGCTTTGCATAGAAAGCAACATCTTCATTTTTTGTAGTGGTTAAATGCTATGTAGTAGCACTTTCACTTTGTTGAGGATATGAATCATATTTTTTAAACATTTGGAAATTAGTCAATGGATCATTTTGATTTGGTGCTCAGAAGCTTTCCTTTTTCTTTATATGTCATAGAGACTTATAGGGTTTGGCATTGATCATGTTTTTGTAAATTTTGTAATAGTTGTAATTTAGACACTGGAACTAAGGTTCACCTTAGCTACTTTTGTGGCCAATATGGATGGGATTTTTTTGTATATGATAGTTTTTGTATCATTTGCATGATGGGAATGTATAAAGAATTTTGATCTGTATTGTATTCTTTGACTATAATAGTTTAATAGGTCAAATATCTTATTGAATCTTGATCAACCTAAGTCAATAGATATTTGTATTATATATGTTGATATTGGAACCCTAGAAAGGATATAAGGTACAATAGTAGATCATTCACATTACTTAATGAATGATATAACCATTGAAACTACATATCCAAATAGGTTTAAAGATTCTTAAAGAACTGAGGTATACATTTTTTGAACTATCTATTTATGAAGCACCATAAAAAAATATATTATTGTATTCACTCATATTGAAGCTTTAGAAAATTGATTCGTGTACTTCATATACCCAGTTACATAATTCAAATCTATTCAATTATGCTTGATTATTTAGAGACTATAGTGGAACCGAAATCTCAACTTCCCAAAGCTCTCCAATAACTGCTATGAAAAATCTATTATATTCTTCTTTGATTAAAATAATGTCTTGCAATGTTTATTTATTGAAATATTTTTTGCAATGTTCTTGTGCTTTGTTGTATACTAAATTTTTATATCTAATGGTTATATTTTGTTTCATTTAATATTATAGATGCTTGCTAGAAATATTTTTGAAACTATAGAATCAATTTTAAAAGTAGTAACTAATTATGCTATGGTTCTAGGATTTGTTAGGCTTTAGGTTTCACTATTAAGGAACCTCTTGAACATTGAAATTTGAACCAAAAATAGGCACGATGGTTCAATTTCTAACCTGAACCTTTGAACCATGATTTTGAACTCTTGAACTTTCTAAACTTTGAACCTTGAACTTTCGTAGAGGTTCAAGTTCTATGGTTCAACACTTTACTCCTTGCAAATTTGAATGTTGAACATTTGAACTTTGAACCTAGGCAATTTGGACTTCTGAACTCTTGGTGTTGAACCTGCACCTTCGAACTTGTTGAACCTTGAACTTTGAACCAAAAATAGGTACGATGGTTCAAGTTCAATGTCTTATAACCTAAACCTTTAAAGCATGATTTCAAACTATTGAACTTTCTGAAGTTTGAACCTTGAACTTTCATAAAGGTTCAAGTTTAATGGTTCATCACTTTACTCCTTGCAGATTTGAATGTTGAACATTTAAACTTTGAACCTAGGCAATCTAGAATTTTGAACTCTTGGTGTTGAACCTGCACCTTCAAACCCATTGAACCTTGAACTTTGAACCAAAAATAGGTGTGATGGTTCAAGTTCAATGTCTTCCAACCTGAACCCTTGAACCATGATTCTGAACTGTTGAACTTTCTAAACTATGAACCTTGAACTTTTTTAAAGGTTCAAGTTCAATGGTTCAACACTTTACTCCTTGCAGATTTGAATGTTGAACATATGAACTTTGAACCTAGGCAATCTGGACTTCTGAACTCTTGGTGTTTAACCTGCACCTTCGAACCTGTTGAACCTTGAATTTTGAAGCATAAATAGGTACGATGGTTCTAGTTAAATGTCTACTAACCTGAACATTTGGATCATGAACCTTAACTGTTGAACTTTCTAAACTTTGAATGTTGAACTTTCATAAAGGTTCAAGTTCAATGGTTCAACACTTTACCCTTTGCAAATTTGAATGCTGAGCATTTGAACTTTGAACTTTGAACTTTGAACCTAGGCAGTCTGGACTTCTTAACTCTTGGTTTTGAACCTTGAACTTAGAACCAAAAATAGATGATGGTTCAAGTTCAATGTCTACTAACCTGAACCTTTGGGCTATGATGCTTAACTATTGAACTTTTTGAACTTTGAACCTTGAACTTTCGTCAAGGTTCAAGTTCAATGGTTTTGTTAGGGTATATTTTGAGTCGCCATGGTAAAAGTGTCCTTGACCCTATTATATTTTTAATACTTTCCCGGTTTCCTCCTTATCAAAAATTTCATGATAAAAGAGTTTCCCAATGTCGGTTCTGCTTCTGAGTCAATCGCCTTAATACTTCATGAACCCGTCTTGTAGAAGTCGACTCTTCTCAGCCAAGTGTTAGAAGTTATTTCTTCCTCATGAACCACTTTGAACCTCTTCGAATCTCGGTTCGAAGTAGTTCAAAGTAGTTCAAACAAAGTTTTTCGGCTAACATCGGTGATCGCAGGTGGGACCCATGCCACATCATGATGCGATAGTGAAGCACTTTGAACCTCTTTGAACCTCGGTTCGAAGTAGTTCAAAGTAGTTCAAAGGTAGATTCAACGGGCTTAAAGATTGATGTGAAAATTGAGGTGACAGGTGGCATGACACGTCAGAGCAGTAATTATTGGAATAATGGTACGATCAATTTTGATTTAATGGAAGACACAGGATAATTTTGAGCTGGGAAAATGAGTTAAGGCGGATGATTTCAGCACGAGTAAAGTAGTGGCATTAAATAGAAAGTGATCATTGTTAGGATGAATTTAGAATAACTGAGAGGGGGGGTGAATCAGTTATCCTCAGGTCCAGATGTGCCCATATAAAACTTTAAACCAAATTCAACAACTTAGATCTGCTCGGCAGCAATAAAAGAAGTCCAGACTGCAGTTTATTGTACTAATGAAATAAGCTTGTAGAAACTTAACAGTAAAACACAACAATAACATTCACACATTTTGACACCATGATTTAACGTAGAAACCCAATATGGGAAAAATCACCAATAACATGTTACCAAAATTTCACTCTTCTGAAGTGATGCCCTGTAAGGAGCCAACCCCGTTAAAGGTTACAAAACACACTGTCAAATGTTACCTGGTTAAAGGATTTAATCACCCTGTCAGGAGTGGCCTTGTTAGAGGACTTAGAACATTCCAATTTGAATGTCACCTTGTTCAAAGGATTTATACAATGACTGTTAGGTCAACCTGGTTAAAGGATTTGAACTGGTACAATGGTTAGAAAGTAATCAACAGGTGTGATCTGATACATACAACTTACTTTGCAAATCTAGATCCAGTTTCAGCTCTAATGCTAGTTTACTGAGTGGCCTCCATTTTCATCTCAAACTTCAGATCTACTTGGAAATCCGTCAAGAAATCTCTCTCTGCTTCTCTACTCAACCTTCTTTGCTAGGTCTTGCCAATTATTCAATTAACCATGCAATACTCTTGCATACAACTTCTCCTTACACTTGGATACATTGATAATAACCTCTGTAGGTTATATTATACCTCTACATCTAGGTCAGATAAATCTTTTGCCACTTAATCAAGATCGTAGATCTTAGGTTAGGTCAGATCCAACGGATCTTTCCATCATTACATTTAATTTACTTCTCCAATACAGTAATTAATTAAACATACAATCCATGCACTAATAACAGTTTCTCGTGTATTAAATGAATGTGGACCAATCTTAATTAACAATGCATATCTCAATAGAATCAACTATGTCGGCCATAGATCTCAAATCTTATCAATAAATAAAATACTAATGCTCGGTTTTCTCTATCTCCCTCGACATTTCACTGGCTCTCGACATCATCTTTGCTTTGCTCGGCATCACCTTTCGCTTTGCTCGACATTGACTTTTCTTTTCTCGGCATTGACCTTCCAGTGAACTGTCAGTGATAGATAAACAACATATCACTTTGCCAAAGTGCTAGATGATCAAGTACCCTGGTGTATACTCATAACTCAACCATTCCTTGGTCTTCTTGTTATCCCATTATTTTCAAATCTTCATCAATCAATGGATAAGGTACTCAAACATACAACAATAGTCTCACTAGTTAAGGTTTGACATTAATGACAAAATAACAATTATCTACATTGTAGCAATCTTTCCAACAATCTCCCTCTTTGGCATTGATGGCAACACTAAACTTAAAAACAATAATTTCCAACCAAATTTACCATACAATCCAAAAAGTGCCTGTGTTCCTGATATGAACAAATCTTCATTAATGTCTTTAGCTTCATTCTAACTCCCTCTGTGTCTATAATCACACTGAAATGATTTTCTGTTACTTGTTCAACTCCCTCTTTCAGTAATATCTCCCTTGTATCTGTTGGTATCTGCTCTTTTAGCAATAATCTCCCTCTTTGACAACAATGCCAAAGATGTTAACATCTACATCATGCATATTTTTCTGTTCTAATCTTTGTATAATGTTGTTCCTGTCATCTTTGGCTATGGCTGATCTACTTTTCTGTTCTTGTTTTCCACTTCACAGTTTTTAGGCAGCGTCCTAAAAATGTGACTTACTGTGCATCAATGTGTCAAGTGTTCTGATTAAAACATTTGATGCAATAGTACCATTCAGCACTAGTTAGCCTCTTCTAGGGAATTACCCCCAATTTACCTCTTAGATACTCATGAGCATCCTTGGGTAACGCTTTTGTAAATATGTCTACCAGTTGTTCCTTAGTGTTCACATATTCCAGTCTTACTTCCTTCTTCTGAACTAGCTCCCTCAAGTAATGATACTTGATAGCTATATGATTTGTCTTAGAGTGCATTACAAGATTTTTAGAAATATTAATGGCACTCATGTTATCACAATATATGACAACTGGTTCTGTGATCTCCTCCTTCATACCTTTCAGTAGTATCTTCAACCACACAATATTTGAACAATTAACTGTTGTTGCCACATACTCGACTTCAGTTGTAGATTGTGAGGTGCAATTATGTTTCTTGCTTGTCCAGGAAACTAATCTTTTCCCTAGAAGAAATGCTCCTCCTGTGGTGCTTTTTCTATCATCAACATTACCAGCCCAGTCAGAATCAGTATAGACTCTAAGTTCAAACTTGTCATTCCTTTTGTAATATAGGCCATAGTCTTTTGTATCTTTCAAATATCTCAGAATTCTTTTCACTGCCATTATATTGTCTCTTTTGGATTAGTAGAAAATATAGCAACAATTCCAACTGCTAATGCAATATTAGGTCTACTGTGCACAACATATTGCAGCTTACCAATCATTAATTTGTACAGTGTTTGATTTACCTCTTTTGTATCATCATTCTTTGTCAACTTCTGTCCAGTAGCCATGGGTGTACTCACTGGTTTTGAATCTTCCACACCAAAAATTTTCATTATCTCCTTGATATATTTTGATTGAGTAATATAGATACCATTCTTCATTTGATGTATTTGTAGTCCAACAAAGAATTTTATCTCACCAAACATAGACATTTCAAATTCAGTTTGCATTTCTTTTGAAAATGCTTTACATATCATATCTTGTCCACTGAATATGATATCAACAAAAAATTCAGCCAATAAAATTCCTTTGCCTTGCTCTTTTTTCAAATACAGATTGTTGTTGTCATTTGTTCCTGCAAATCCAATCTTCATAAGATAATTGTGCAATCTTTCATACCATGCTCTGGGTGCTTGTTTTAGTCCATATAATGCCTTGTGCAGTCTGCAAACCATGTTCCTCTTACTTGGGTCAACAAATCCATCAGCTTGTTCAATATATACTTCCTTTTCTAATATCCTGTTTAGAAATGCTGACTTCACATCGATTTGATAGACTTTAAATCCTTTGTAGGCTGCATATGCAAGTAGAGTTCTCACACCCTCCAATCTTGCAAATGGGGCAAATGTCTCTCCATAGTCAATTCCTTCCTCTTGTGCATAACCTTTGCATACCAATCTTTCTTTATTCCTCGTTACCTTTCCATGTTCATTCAGCTTGTTTTTGAATACCCACTTCATACCAATTACATTTTTGTTGTCAGGTCTCGGTACTAGTGTCCATGTCTTGTTCTTTTCAATCTGGTCTATCTCTTCATTCATGGATTGAATCAAGTCTTCATTGTCCAAAGCCTCTTTTACTGTCTTAGGCTCAAAATCACATACCAAACATGTGTCTTCTCTTAATTTGTGTCTTGTCATAACTGCAGAATCCTTTGCTCCTATGATTTGATCAAGTTTATGGTGCCTTCTTACATATTTTTCCAAAGTAGGCTCTTTCTCAGCTTCAATTTGATCGTTCAAGTTCAATTCAGGGTGAAACTGTGACTCGACATCTCCATCAGATAGCTCGGCAGTCACCTCCTATTGTCCGACAATTTCGTTCTGTGTCTCGGCAGGTGCAGACTATTGCTTGAAAACTTCATTTCAGTTTTGTTAGAATCCTCCTCTTCAGGATATGTGAATGATCTGTAAGTTTCAGGCTCAATCATGCTTTCAACTTCATTTCTTTCTGCATATTCATCAATTCTAACATTTGCACTTTCCACAATTTTGTTAGTGTTAGAATTCAAACATTTGTATGCCTTACTCTTAGTAGAATATCTAAGAAATATGCCTTCTTCTCCTTTAGCATCAAGTTTACCATTTCTGTTATCCTTTAGTATAAAACATCTACTCCCAAAGAATTTAAAATAACTTACAGTAGGTGCATGTCCATACCATAACTCATAAGGTGTAGTATTTGTACCTTTCTTGACTTGTACTCTGTTCAAGGTATAAACAACTGTACTCACAACTTCTCTCCAATATTTTTGTGCAATATTTTTCTCCATCATTAATGTTCTAGCACAATCCATGATAGATCGATTTCTTCTTTCAGCTATACCATTCTGTGGTGGTGTCCTAGGTGCTGACATCTGTCTTTTTATCCCTCGGTCATTGCAGAACCTTTTAAACTCATTAGAAATGAACTCACCTCCTCTGTTAGATCTCAAACATTTCAGACTATTACCTGTTTCCTTTTCAACTTTTGCCAAGTACCACTTAAATAACTGAAATGCATCAAATTTTTCTTTGAGAAACATAACAGTCATCATCCTAGAGTAGTCATCTACAAATAGAATAAAATATTTGTCTCCATA
>MU223242.1:5297117-5363311 GCA_018584345.1 Thuja plicata | reverse complement strand
TCTTTCCATCATTACATTTAATTTACTTCTCCAATACAGTCATTAATTAAACATTGAATCCATGCACTAATAACGGTTTCCTGTGCATTAAATGAATGTGGACCAATCTTAATTAACAATGCATATCTCAATAGAATCAACTATGTCGACCATAGATCTCAAATCTTATCAATAAACAAAATACTGATGCTCGGCTTTCTTTGTCTCCCTCGGCATTTCACTAGCGCTCGACATCATCTTTGCTTTACTCGGCATCTCCTTTCGCTTTTCTCGACATCGACTTTGCTTTGCTCGACATTGACCTTCCAGTGAAATGTCAGTGATAGATAAACAATGTATCACTTTGCCAAAGTGCCACATGATCAAGTACCCTGGTGTATACTCATAACTCAACCATTCCTTGGTCTTCTTGTTATCCCATTCTTTTCAAATCTTCATCAACCAATGGATAAGATACTCAAACATAGAACAATAGTCTCACTAGTTAAGGTTTGACATCAATGACAAAATAACAATTGTCTACATTGTAGCAATCTTTCCAACAATCATGACTTAAGTGATTTAATTAAATGAAGCTCGCCAGATGTCACATCGTCAGATTCACTCCGTGCGAGCCTACATGCCGCATTTAATGTTTGTCTCTTTGGTTATATTTCAGCTGGGTGAGCATTCTTTAAATTATCTCCTTCAGCCTTTTCCTTTTCAGAGCTAGGTTGAGGAGTCTCAGCTGCAAAGGACAGAGGTTTTTGTTTTCCTGAGTTGACAGAGTATAGGTAAACACCAAAAAGCCCCCATTTTTTTCCTATTTTCTGCGTGGTAGTGTGTTTTCAAAGGGTTACAATTCTTTGTTTGTTTGGGAAAGCGAAATGAGGTCGAGCATGCATTTTTTTGGAAATACTGCGAATCTAGAGTGTAGAGCCCCAGTGATCAAAAACACTAATATGTTGGGAGTTAAAGTAGAGAAGTTGGTTGAAATTCTAAAGGATGTAGTAGAGAAGGA
This sequence comes from Thuja plicata, assembly GCA_018584345.1. Taxonomy (NCBI): domain Eukaryota; kingdom Viridiplantae; phylum Streptophyta; class Pinopsida; order Cupressales; family Cupressaceae; genus Thuja; species Thuja plicata. Next base: position 5,362,311 of record MU223242.1, on the reverse strand, counting down.
GTATACCTTAGAGCTTATGTCTAGCAGTTTGTTTTAAGCCGTCGTTTTTCCCCCAGTTGTAGTTAATCCAGAGCTAGTTCAAAAGTGCATAAACTATTATGATGTTAAGTCCAAGAGTGTGCTGAATAACGAGGGTAAAATTCTTTTGACTATAAAGAGAGAAACAATAATGGTTGTTTTTAAGCTTCCAGATGAGGCTTTTGTCAGTTTTACACCAACCCAGTCACTTTCTCAATTTTGAGAGGGAAGTGACAAGAAACTCAGTAGCACCACTCGCAAGTGGACCGTGTTGAACTACAAAGGTGGTTCCAGAATGCCCAAGTTTTTGACAAAAGACCATATGAAACCTCACATTCATGATATAATGGTTCTATTGCATAGAGTGAAATTTTTAGAGCAGCTGCTCCTTTTCAAAGACTGGATGTACCATTTTATTGAGATTGTTTTAGAGGGAAAGCAAACTCTAGATTGGGTTAAAATAATTTCAAGTTCACTAAGAGATCAGCTCAAATAGGCATAGGCGATAAGGCAGGGATTTTATATGTCCTCTTACTTAATATACTTGCTTGCATGCACTCAAGACCTTGTCGGGATTCCCCATGAGCCATGGAGTGAAGACATAAGCATTTTTGAATATTGCCCTTTACTGAGGAAAGACAGAGTCCTTGAAGAATACAGGAGAGTTCATGATGTTTTCCTTGGAAAACTGTGCTACCAGCTAGCCGGAACCCAAAATTTGAGGATTTCTCCAGAAGCACAGAAGCTAGTTTAGCGTTTCGGCAACTTTTATATTCAATTTCCACGATTCACCTATGTGAGAGTTGGGGGTTTTGATGAAGAACCTCTTAAATTGCCAAGGTTCTGCTTTGATTGTTTCATCTTGGTGGAGGTTTGTAGATAGATGTTCACAGTAATTAAAAATAATCTTCTAGAGGAGAAATGGGACTCTATGTTCCCCATTAGTCTTGGGACTATGACATACAAGAGTATGCTTGACGCCTCCGTGATAGGCAGTAATTTGCTGGGTTTTCACATGCAGTTCTATGAGCTGAGGAGAGGGTTTGACAACAAAGGATTCACAAGGTGGGCTTTTAATTTGAATATCCAGTCTAAGTTGAACCTTCATATTGAATATTTGTGGGAAGATATCAGAGACGAAGAAGCAATTAAAAAGAGGGATCACTCTAGGTTATTGATTCCTCAAATCAAAACCATGCACCTGAAGTTTAACATAGTTGGCGAGAAAGAAGATCATTCTGAAATCTTTGAACCTGGATTCGATGGTCCAAACACATAGGTTTTGTCAAAAGTAGACAGGAAAAGAGAAGAGGAAGAGGATATCAAATTAAGGGCTAGGTTCATTTTAGCCTACACTGATGTCTGGTTAAAAAAGAGGAAACAAACCAGAGCAAAGATTACAAATCCTAAGAAATCTAATGCAAGTCCCATCTTAGTTGAAGTGTTTCCCGTTGCCTCTAATGCTTCCCTCTTGATCACTCATGCAGGTAATATTCTTCCATCTAAAAGGAAGGTGACTTCCTGTGCACATCCTACCACACCTCAAACAAGTTCAAGAACCAGGTCTGAAGGTCGAACACAAATGACATCTCTAGATTCTAGTTATATTGATATTGATATTAATGATGAGAACATCTCTTTCTCATCGAAGCATAATAAGAAAGATCGGGAGATGTTTACTGACAAACCTGAAGTTCAATAGGAGGACGTGACACCTTCCAAGACAATAGATAATAGGTTGGTGTCTAGTTCAATTATCCCTTGGCTGACAAATTCAATAAATAGGAAGCACAACTTCAAACCTGTCTCCTTACCAGTTAAATAAATAGTTACCAAGTATGCTAGTTGTGCCTCGAAGGAAAAAAAAAGGGTTACGAGCAATGCGATGCTGAATACCGATCCTGCTATAGGAAAAGTGACCGCCGAGATTGCAACCTTCGAGTAAAAGGAAGGAGTCCATGAACCCGCGGCAGAGGATTTCAAGGTTACAAAGATGGAGTTTGGTGTGTTAAAAAGAGACACGAGGGACCATTTGTTCAGATTTTCTACAGACCACATGCTCAGTCAATCTCAAAAGGATGGTAAGGAAAAATGTGAACTCAAGCAACTCCTGATTACAATGACCAAATTTATTAGTTCACTTAGTGAGGTTGAAGCATTACCCTTGGCCCAATCACCACAAGACTTTGATCCTAATTCAGCAGATAGTAAACAGTTATTGAAGTAGATGCAGCAGGGTAGAGCCCTCATGGAAGCAATGAAGGACTTGGTTGGTGGTATTGTTATGGAAGGAAGAAAGTTCATTCAAGAATTATTCACCACCTATGTGGAAGGGGAGGAGTTGATTGGGGAAATTCATACCCTAATTCTAGGATGGGAGTCAAATGAAGAGAAGTGTGCAACTATCGTATCTCAGGTTACTGAGATATGTTAGGATTGGATAATACTGAGAGGGGGGGTGAATCAGTGTTATAGCACTTAATTAAATTATTCAACCATTTAAATATTAACAATAAACTTGAAGTAAAGAAAAGAACATAAGAAAATGACACAGTACTCATAACACCATATTTTGTTTTCAAGGAAACCCTGGCCAAGGGAAAACCCTGGTGGGGATGGTACCCACAAGCATGTACTAAAGTATAATGTTCCTGTTAGGAGACCTAGCCCTGTTAGGAGCTCAATATTACATAGCACATTTCCTTGTTAAAGGAATTCCAACCCTGTTGAAGGTTCACAACACCCTGTTAGGGGCCAACTGAGCTTGCAACTCTTACAAGATAATTTAGGTTACAAAGTGTTCTCAATCATGAACAAAACAAGAAAAACTGGTGCTTAGATAGTTCATTTATAGTTCTTCAATGATCTCTATCATTCTCTGCTTTTCTATTCGCTCAACAACTCATCCAACTGTCCAACTAAATTCCATCAATCTTTATCAAAAAGATCTTACATATATATCTCACAACTTTACAAATTAGTCGACTCTCAATATGAATATTACAAATATTACAAAGTCGACCTTCAATACAAAATACATTTAATATAGTAAATATCAAATGCATAGTCGGTGATCTTGCATAGTCAATGTGGAGGTTATCAAAAACCAAAATACAACTTCTATTGTCTGGACTCCAAGTCATACTCCCTCAATCTTCGCTACTGTCAAACTGCTTTGTATCGTTGTTCTACTGCAGTCTATCTGTCTTCAATTCTTTCTAACTCATCGTAGACTTAACCAAAACCAAATTGATCTTAGGTGGAGCTCATACATACCCCATATTGTCTTCCTCTAATCTCGCTTTCCCTAAATCATCGATCTCGATCTTCAACATCCAAAACACTTATGTATCTCTACTTCTACACTTAGTCAATTTTTGAATCATCAAAACTTATCTTTACTGGAATTGATCTAAAACCCAGATGTGTTTCCATCAGTGACAACCAAAAAGTGAATCACATTTACACAAAATTGATTACTTGCCAACAATCTCTCCCTTTGACATTGATGGTAACACTTAACAAAAAAAATGAATAAGTGTTCCAACAAATATGTCTCCTCTATAATCTTCCTTTCCTTTTCTTTTCTGTTTTCTTTTCTTCTCCTATATAATTGTTTTATTATATATACATTTTTTTTTTCTTCTCTTCTCTCCCTTTGACAACAATGACAAAGGTGCATATAAAACAATTGGTTTTAGTGCTTGCTCACCAGTTTCAAAATATCCTGAAAAGAATCTTCCAAGATCTTCACTTCTGCATTCCATGTTTTGAACAATATTTGGCTAATGTGAATTAAGCCATTCAGTGCAAATGATGTGATCTCAGCTTCTTTCAAGTCTTTGGGCATAGATTTATTCAGTGAATCTATTACTTTCTCCAAATCTGAGAGATGAACCTCAAGTATGGATAACTTAGGAGTGATAAAGCTCTTCAAAAAATTAAATCTTGCCAGTACCCTCCCTTTCTCATTATCTAATACATTGAGTTTAGCCAAAATTCTTATGAATTCTTTGTCTAACTCTATTGTGGGTTGTGAAGATTTTTTACAACCGTCCATCATACTGTTCAGAGTTGCCCTCTCTTTGGCAATAATGTTTTCTACATTTTGAACATGCCTTATTGGATTCATGCAATAACTAAACAATTTTCTCCCATGTCCAATGCAGCTCCTTGCATTTGTCAAGAAAGTTTTCACAATGCCTAAGTCCCATGTGATAGACTTGAAAACTGTTGTTAACTTCTTCTTCGAGTATGCCTTTTTCTGCCTTCTCCTCTACAATCTTCAATAAATTCTCATAGTTCCCATCAAATTCATCAAGTGTAATTCTTAGATTTTCAATGTCATCTTTGTTCTGGAAAATAGTAGGTACTGGAAGAAATTCATTTACAGTATCAATTTCTCTTGTAATTACTTTGGCCTTCTTGTCTCCTTTTTGTTCTGATCTTTCCTTGGCTTTGTTTAAAGCAGTAAATGCCAATTTTACTAATTCAACTTCATCCATTCTGTCAAAATTTACATCACTACTTGCCAACAATGAAATGGATGATGTGTTTACCTCTTTCTTTTCATTCTCTTGCTAATCTGTCTTTTCTTCTTCTTCCTTCTTTGTGTTCAGCCTCATTTGCTAGAGAAGTATCCATATTCCCTGAAAAAGGGTCCTTTTCATCTTGAGAGGTGTCAAGAGTTACTGCTACACCAAAAACATAGAAATCTGGTGGTGGATCTACTCCGCTCTTCTCAGCAGTTGTCTCTATTGCTTTTGATCTTTCACCCATTCCCAATTGTGTGGTGAAGTGGTCTTAGGAGGCGAGGGCTTGTTAGAATTAGTATTCATCAATATCTTCTCTAGTGCCTTCTGAGTTTCCTCAGTGACTTCATCATACTTCCTTTCCATGATTTTCAATAATCTCACCTTGGTCCTTAACAGAGGTTTTAGTTGCTTGTATATTCTATCTCTTTCTTGTACTGATATCATAGGCAACATGTTATCAATTTCTTGGTTCCTGATTGTATCATCTTCAATCTGTGCTACATATTTTCTTATCTCCAATCTCCCATATAAGTCTATAGGTATACTTCCTTCAATTTCTAAAAGTGTCTTTTTGAAAGTAAGTGTTCAATCACAATGTCCTCAATCTTAAGCTTGTCTACTTCTTCATACCTGTTATAGTATTTATCAATTTTGACCAATTTACCTTGTTTTAATGCTCTCTTCTCTAACATCTTCAGGTCAGGTTTCCATATGTGTTTTTATGCTTTCTTCTCTTCTCTTACTGTGCTTTTCTCTTTAGGTGATGTTTGCATGCTTGATCTAGTTACTCTAGGAGTAATATTCTCTGCTTGTGTTGTTTGTTGTTGTGGAGGAGGTGGACAGTCTACCATAACTACCTCAAGAGTGGGAGGGGCTGCATTACTTCCACTTGCTAGTCCAAGAGATCTTTTTGTTGTCTTCTTTTTCACTTCTTTTAGTTCTTCTTTTGTCAACCCAACTTTTACACCTCATTCATGTACAAGATTCTCAATCTTTCTCTTCCTCATACCTCTAGTCTGTTCTTCTCTCACCTTTGCTGAATTTTCCTCATATGTTCCCCATCTTTCCTCCATTGTATCAATTTCTAATGCAAGGACATGTTCTACTTGCATGATTATTACTTCAGAAATTACTTCATAACCCATGGGATAACACCATTTATTTTTGGGTATGGCTGCTTCAAAACATACACAATCAATTTCAACCATGAAATAGATTGTATCTTTACATTTTTCAACCATGAAATAGATTGTATCTTTACATTTTTCAACAATGTCTTCATGTATCTTGTATCTGGTTTTCATCTGTCTCTGTAGGATCTTGATCATAGCGAGCAATTATCCATCAACCCAAGTAGCATTCTGTCTCTTGTAACTCTGCAAAATTAGAATACCAGTAGGTATCCCAGATTTCCAACCACTAGGATGTAAGCTAAGAAATTTGTGCTCAATATGATTAAACATATGTATAAAAAATGAACCAAATCTAAAGGTCTTTGTTCTGTCCTTCTTCACTAGCTTCAATTCTCAAGGAATTGTTCTGCCAGAACTTTGCATAAGTTATATTTTACATTCTCCTTCACCATTCTCCATGCCATCATGATTACCCTAGCAGATACTGAGTTAGGTTAGCTACTGTAGTAGAACTTGTACCCAAGTATCATAGCAATCAATCTCACATCTTGCTGAAAGATGTCGTTCACTTTCATTGCCCTTCTGTCCCATTTGGAATGAGTTAGGGTTTCAACTTCTTTCTTTACATGTTTCTCTGCAATAGGGATGACTCTGGTGTTGTCCAGTCCAGTGATTTCATGGATTAGGTCACTACAAATATTCACAGGTTGATCACCTATCCAAATAAATTGATCATGAACCTTGCTTAATAGTATCTTAAACCATTCATCTTCATTGAATTCGCATAATTCCAAAATTTTCATTATGCTCAACTGATTAATGTGTTTGTATTCTTCTCTCATGATTCCATTATCATTCATATACTCCATCTCAGTTGATATATCATCAATTCCCAGTATATCATATTTACAATGTATGTAAGCCCTAATATCTTCTACGTGTAATACGCCATACAGGGTTTGGGAAAATTCTCCCTCTGGATCCTCTTCACATGACTTGAATGGATGTTTCTTAAATTTATACCTAGGTTGATTTATAACATCGAAAATAATAGGTGTATCCATGGCTAGATGATGTAAATACCTTTCTTCCGCTGAATTTTGAGTTTATCCTTGAATCGATCACGCACGACCAATGTAGAATAGTCTAAATTTCTCTACTCTTTGATCTCCTTAGCTCACTCTTCATCAAATGGTAAAGAGATAGGTCATCAAATGGTGCTTTATACAAGTTTAAGCCATGAATTTCACTTTTACTTAAAACTGTCTAGTTGACTGTTAGATCTCGTGAACAAAATATATGCATTGGTTGATGTTGCACTCTTAGATGTATATTTCATGATGTCGACCAAGCTTATACTCGATCTCAATCCACAAATTTTGGGGCAGGATATATTCTAATGTCTGTATCCAATGCTCCCCCTAAGGCCATGATCGGCCAATTAGGTCGATTCTATTTTGCTACCATCAAGCGAAGATCTAGTAGCCTCTATTGACTCTCCCTAAACTGATGTCTCACTTGTTTCTTTAATCTTCCATATCTTACCACTATTTCTATCTTCTTCTTTCTTAAAAAAACTTTCAAAATCATTCTTTAAATTTGCAAAACTCTTGCTAGTATTATTTGCATTCTTTTGTGAATTCATTGGAGGTGGTACTCGTCTATTTTTTGATCCATTATACCTGCAAAAATTTGCTATATGTCCTATATTATTGCATTTGTAACATATAGGAGGTCTTCTTTCCTGATTAACTTGTAGCTTATAGTACTTCACAATGTGTCCAATGTTATTACATTTGTAGCATGTGAGTTTCACTGTAGATTCTCTTCCATTGTCTTGTCTATATCCTGATTGATTAGGTTTTCTGCATTCTGCTTTCTTGTGCCCATATCCATTATAGTTAAAACAATAGCCAAAAAAAGTTCTAAAAGGGGCATTACCTCTGCAGTCTCTCTTCATGTGTCCAAATCTGTTGCAGCCAAAGCATCTACCTCTGAAGGGTTTGATATGCTCTTTAGGTTCTTCAATAGAAGGTTTCTCAACATCAATCTTCTCATTTTATTTCTCTTCCTGATTCTTTGAACATTCAGCTTCATTGAAGCCAATGCCAGTCATATCACCTTTAGGTTTCTATTTGTCTCTCTGTTCATCAATCAAATCACCGCTAGTGTGAATTTTCTCAATGTGTTTCTTTGCTTCAACAAGTTCACCTTTTATAATCTGATTGTATTTTTCCATTTCCAGATACTTATTCTTCTAGATGTCAGCCTCATTCTTCATTTGATCTAATGCACTGTTTAAAGCTTCTTCAACTTTCTTCTTAGCATCCTTCTGTACCTATATTTCTTTAGCCATAGTCTCATTTTCAAGTTTCAAAGTTTCATTCTCTTCTTTTAGTTGCTTCACCAGATCTGAATTGTCTTCATCTAAATCCTCTTTTATCTGAACCACGATATCTTGTCTTTGATTTCTGGAAAGCTCAAGTTGGTCTTTTATTTTCTTTATAAATTTCTCAGCTCTTCTCATGTTGAATCTCAACTCTCCATTTTCTGCTTTTTCTTTGTCAAGGTCTTCAAGTGCAGCATCAAAGTTTTTTTGCAAACTGTCCAAATCCATTATGATCTCCCTCAAGCTGTTACAATACTTAATTAAATTCTTCAACCATTTAAATATTAGCCATAAACTTGCAATAAAGAAAATAACATAAGAAAATGACACAGTACTCATAACACCATATTTTGTTTTCGAGGAAACCCTGGCCAAGGGAAAACCCCGGTGGGGATGGTACCCACAAGCATGCACTAAAGTATAATGTCCTTGTTAGGAGACCTAGCCCTATTAGGAGCTCAATATTACATAGCACATTTCCTTGTTAAAGGAATTACAACCCTGTTAAAGGTTCACAACACCCTGTTAGGGACCAACTAAGCTTACAACTCTTACAAGATAATTCAGGTTACAAAGTGTTCTCAGTCATCAACAAAATAAGCAACACTAGTGCTTAGATAGTTCCTATATAGTTCTTCAATGATCTCTGTCATTCTTTTCTCTGCTATTCACTCAACAACTCATCCAACTTTCCAACTAACTTCCATCAATCTTTATCAAAAAGATCTTACATATATATCTCGCAACTTTACAAAGTCGGCTCTCAATATGAATATTACAAATATTAAAAATTTGACCTTCAATAAAATATAAATTTAATATAGTAAATATCAAATGCATAGTCGACGCTCTTGCATAGTCAATGTGGAGGTTATCAACAACCAAAATACAACTTCGATTGTCTGGAGTCCAAGTCATACTTCCTCAATCTTCGCTACTGTCAAACTGCTCTATATCGCTATTCTGCTACAATTTGTCTGTCTTTAATTCTTTCTAACTCATCGTAGACTTAACCAAAACCAAATCGATCTTAGGTGGAGGTCATACATACCCCATAATGTCTTCCTATAAGCTCTCTTTCACTAAATCATCGATCTCAATCTTTGACATCCAAAACACCTTTGTATCTCTGCTTCTACACTTTCTTGAATCATCAAAACTTATCTTTACTGATTATCAATCTGAAACCCAGATGTGTTGCTATAAATGACAACCAAAAAGTGAATCACATTTACACAAAATTGATTACTTGCCAAAAAGATAGAGGAATACAAAGTGGGGAAATTCTTGACAGAAAATCCAATGAAAATGGTGGACACTTGCATGTTGTTTATATTAAAAAAGAATCTTAGCTAGAAAGGTAGTCTATTCAGAGATGCGGTCTCCAACATGCATGCTATGGAAAAGGAGATCAAGGAAATGCACACCAATGCATTAAAAGACATAAAAGTGGTAAACCCATTCAGTATTCTCCAGCTATAAGAAGGAAGCACGAACACAAAAGCCATGATTAAGAGCCTTGAAGATACTATGAATAGTATCAAGGAAAAAGAAGAAATAACGACTGAAGATTTCACTAGGATAGCTAATGTAGAGTCCATGTTGTTCCTAAACAGAGGACAGTTACCCAGGCAATTGGAGAAGATTCGAGATTTTAGGTGGGAAAAGAATGCATGCCGCACAAAGATGACTGGTTTGAAGAACCTACACTCTCATCTGATTCAAGAGTTGGTGAGAAAATTTCAGAGCTGGAAGTTGGTTCGGGAAGCCATGTTCGAGGACAAGTAGCTAAAATCATGCAAGGATTTTATGTTTTAAGTTATTTTTAATTATGGGACAACTATCTCTAAAATTGTTTCTCTTTTAAGTTACTGGTTTGTAACCGTTTCTTTTCAGTTAACCTGGGTGGCCAAGTTTTTAGGGAGGCCCCTAGGGTCGCTAAACTATATATGCTGGTGCATAAAACTTTGCAGGAGTTAGATTTTTTTGGTTTGAGACTTAGTTTTTGATCATTGGATTAAGCCGTGTTAGTTGCTTCTTTTTGAAAATAAATTAAATAGAAAGATACAGAAATATGCATTGATCTCAGACTTTGTTCTGTGTAATAATACTTTAATACAAGGCTTGATTTGAATCTGTGAATTTAAATTTGCGATATGTTAATTACTTTGTGAGTTAATATATTCCATGCTTTGTGTTATTCCTATATGTATGGTGGATGTCATCTTTCTTGAAAATTCTCTGTTTATTCCTCATTTAAAGTTTATCTCAAGATAGTTAAAGAATCTGTGTGTTCTTTAATTTTAGTTTTCTTTTCATGTTTGAAATATCTAAAAATACCTCAATACCTAGGAGTATTTGAGAGATCCTTATGTGATTTCGAGTTAAAAGTACGTTGGTTAGTTGTTAAGTTGGAAATTTATTGAATATTTCTGAGAGGGAGTTGTACCTCACATAATTCAGAGGGAAGCAATTATCTCATGCTTACCCAACTTTTGTAGAATTGTTTGTTTTCAAAGAGGTATAGGGTCAACATAGATTGTGATTAAAGTGTAGACAAATCTGTTCACCAACAGATTTTTGGTGACTCTACGGGGGACGTTGTTATTAAGAAGACTAGTACAATTACAATTTCTATGAAAGAATGAATCATGGTATTGCCTTCTATTGTAATCCCGGGTCAAGAAGAAGTCCCTCCGGTTCTGCAACCAGATTTGCATTTCTTGGATACTCAAGAAGACATCATAGCCGATCTCAATACTTTGGCTTGGAAGTTAAGGACAAATGACCAGCAATACCAACATGTCCGCTTGGTTATAGAAGAAGAAGAGGAGATTGGAGAGTGGCTGAGGGGACTCCCTATTTCTGAAGAAGATGTTGTTGTGGATAGAGTGGATCACGACCCTTAAAAGAAACTAAAAATTAGATTACACAACCAAGTTGGCTGAGAAAAGATATACAAGAGGTGACCAGAGTAAAGGGCTAGTTGATGAAGATTTCAAAGCTTTGAAAAATTTGAGTTTTTTCCCTTATTTTAACACTCCCAAGAAAAGGAAAACCCAGACTTGTAGTAGACCCTGTTCACCCCTTGCTGGCTCCACTGTATCACCAATTATTCAAGTTGTTATCCCTCCAGGTTCTGTAATACCCTCGATTTTCAACAGTCAACCTTTAAACTTTCAATACCCACTCATGGCCACTAATCAGCCGTGGGGTCAAAACATAGGCCCTTTAAACCTAGGGGTTGGTGCTCCCACTGCTCTTCCAAAAGGGGCTAATCAAGTCTTACCCAAGTTCAATGGAGATGGTAAGATGACAACAGAAGATCACCTAAGTGCTTTTCACACAGCATGTGGTATTCTCAGCATCCTTACTTAGGAGGTTGCAGTTAGGATTTTTGTAAGCACATTAACCAATGCCACAGCTGATTGGTTCAATCACTTGCCTCATGGATCAATTTCCAGTTGGGATTATATGAAAGATGTTTTTGAGGAAAGATTAAAAACTCATGATAATGAAATTTCACTATTGATTCAATTAATCCAACTAAAAAAAGAGATACATGAACCTATGCAGGAATTTGTGGCCAAGTACAATAGGATTTTGCAAAGAATCCATGCAAATGCCACACCCAGCGATGAAAACAAGAAAATATTCTTTCTCAATGCGGTACCACCCGACATAATATTTCACCTATTGAAAGATGGGGAAGCTAATTTGAACATTGCGCAAAGACAAGCTATTCAGCTCGAGGATACATTTATCACAGCAGGAAAGTGGAAAAGGGAAATTCAATCCTCGGGTGCCTCTTCGTCTACTCCAACAGATCCTCTAGTGCAGAGGTTGATGAATGACATGGAAATGCTTAAGAGGAAGAAGAATAGGGCTAGTTCTCTATATCAATCTCCCTACCAAGATGTTGGCCATAAGAAATTTAACCAATCCCACAGAAAGACTCCTCTTTTGACAGGTTCATAGCCTAGGTTAGAGATTTAACCAACACCTAAAGAAATCATTTCTTCTTTCCATTTTATAATATATCATGATGGTGAAACATGTCCAGACTGGCTAAGATGTCTTTAGATAAATGCAACTAAGGACACCATTGGGATAGAAGAATATCAAGAAGAAAAGGCTCCTTCTGATATCAAACATTTGGGCTCTTTTTATCTGGAATATGCGTTTGAATCTAAAAGAGGTGGAAACATATTGGAAACTCTACAAGATCCTTCATGCACATTACTTAGAAGAAATCAAAGGAACTAGAAGTTCTCCCCTGGCGCCGGTACATCTGATACTTACCAAAAGGGTAAAGAAGCGGGGAGTGGTGATGTCTCATCAAGTCCAAAGAATTCTGGAATTAAAATCTTACAAAGAGGTAACACCACTTCTATTCCTCCTACTTTCTATTTTGTCAAGTTTTACAAAACTACTTCTATATCCATCTCCCTTTCCGAATATTTGAGGATGAACACAAAAGAGTTAGACAAACTAGTTAGGTATGTAAAATGGGAATCAAATTCAAATGTCCAACCAAATAAACCCCTATTAGGAGAAACGACCATAATTAAAGAAACTCCTATCTTCATATCCAAAGATACCCCACAGATACCCGATGACCTACCTTATGTCAATTCTATAGAAAATGAAATAGAGGAGAAGAAACCAAATTCTTTTTACATCTCTTTGCTGTTAAATGGGCAAAAACTTAGCAATTCTATTATTGACTCTAGTGCTTCTGATAATATAATGCCTACCTCAGTTGCTAAAGCCCTCAGTCTTACCTTAACTAAGAAATTCATTCATTTTTATTCCATGGATGAGAACCAAGTACCTTTAATGGGTCAGGTCAAATATGCGCAAGCTGTTCTTGTTGCATGCCCAGATAAGCGTCTGAAATTGACAATCCTAGCAGTGGATATCCCATCTAGCTATGGTATGTTACTTTGTAGAACCTTTTGTGAATATATGGGAGGTGATATTAAAATGGATTGATCTGAATAAATTATCCCAGTAGGTAAGAAGAAAATAAATCTTGAACCAGAACCCAAAAACAAGTATATGGTAGTTTCCTCAAACAATCCCAAAGCTCAGATCCTTTTTGAAGAATGTCATTTCGGTAATTATGTGGTTTTGTATGATAATGAATCTCAACATGTTGCTTGGGATTCAAAGGATGAATCCCTATGGAGAATGGAATTTGATGGTAGCTGCTCAAACTCAGGATTAGGAGCAGGAGTGGTGTTTTTTCCTCCTGTTGGAGAGTGCATTCCTTTGTCTTTTAAACTGTATTTTAGGAATACCAATAATACAACCGAATATCAAGCATTACCATTGGGGCTGGAAGAAGCAAGGCTCAGAGGAGTTAAGAAGTTGATTGCCAAAGGTGACGCTGACCTGATCGTAAAACGGGTAAGAGGTCAATTTTCAGTCAAGAATGAAAAAATAAAGCACTATAGAAATTTAGTGTGGGATGAACTTGAGTCCTTCGATGCTTTTTCTATCGAGTTCATACCCAGGAGCTTGAACACAATAGTAGATTCCTTAGCAGTTTCAACTTCACTGTGTTGAGATTAATGGGAAGTAGTACTGAAAGGGGAGGGGTGAATCAGCACCTCTAAAAGTTTTACAACTTTTCACCTTTCATCATTAGTAATCATTATTTATTGTATTACCGACCATTTCTGATGTTCTTTCTTATATGCATGTAATATTAATTCATAATCTTTAATTGTTTTCAACATTCATAGAAAAATTCATGAAAGTAATAAACACATAACACAAGATATGATATCGCAGAAAACTCTTGTTAGGAAACAAAAACTGCGGTGGGGATGACACCCACAAAATTGCACTATCTACAGAATGGAAGGGAGTCAGTAAAGGCTTACAATTGATCACTTCTAATGATCTACCCTGTTAGGATTATTGAAGTGGAGACTTGTTAAGATCTACTCTGTTAAGAGCTTTAGCAACACTAATGAAGTGTGCACTCAGTTAAGAGATTTACAATAGGACTGTTAGGTCCACCTTTCTTGAAAGGATTTCTTAAGTGTACTACACTTGTTAGAATGAGTACAATATGTATGACCTGACTGTATGCAATCTATAATTGTTGATCATAGATCCATTAAATCTCTCATAATATGAATATCACCTATAGTGATTGATTAATACATTTTCCTGCTCGTCGGTAGCTTGTGTTCTGTTCTTGAAACTGAATTGATCCCTTTTTGTCTTTCTACATCATTCTCTTGTTTGATCCTTAGATGCTCTTAGTGGATACAATCATCATCAAACAACATGTTCACAATAGATTGAGCATCTATCGATACAAGTATTTGACCTATTCTAGAATCACACATTACAATGTTTACTCTTGATCCAAGGTATACAACTTGACCTTGATCCTTTAGTTTGCATGTTTTAAAATAGTTAAACTGATTAAAAAAATAATAATTACATTTCTTTCTTTGCACGTAATAGATTTAAAACAAATCAAGAAGCTAAATATAAAAATTCAGTGATTTATCTGATGTGGAAAGTTAGATCCACTTTTTACGAGATGTAACCGACTATTGGTTCTTGACCATTAGGTTGAATTGAAATTTTGTCGATGTACCTTCATTGAATTGATCATCGGGTTCCCTTCATCTGTCGAGTTCCTCTCTTTGTTGTTTCATTGGGTTGCACTGTTGGTTGCTTTTCAAGTTCCCTTGTCCTTTTTTTCATCGGGTAACACTAAATAGTGTTTGTCAGGATGCTTTGTACTTGGCAGTATCGGGTAACCTTGGTGTCAGGTAGTGTTGTGCCTTGTCTCTTAGTGTAGTGTAAACTGATGGTGTAGATCATGTTTTTCCTTGTATATACTAATGGAAAAATATAATGTCTTCAATCTCCCCCTTTGACATTAGTATCATAAACTGATATGTGCCTAATACTAAGTGTTTAGTATGTACACCATGTATATATCCTTGTCATTATATGACTCCCCCTAACTGTATGCATCAATATAATATAGGTATATGTACATGTATACTTGCCTCTAAACAATACATTCCATGTTATTTTCTCTTTCAACTCATGATTGACTGTACAAATAATTTCATCCTTCATTTCCCATTTTATTGTTAACTGTACATATCATTGCCCCCTTTATTTGATACTCATGACAAAAATGTACAAATAATAAGTTGTCAAAAATGTGTAACTTACAATGTGTCAAGAATATATGAGTGGGTGTTCTTGATATCTTTGAGCAATTTCTCCCATTTTTCTTTCAGGATTTCTAGTGTCATGTGCTCTAGCTCTATTCGTGCATGCATATCATAAATGTTGTCTAGGAAAAACATTTTTGGGGTGGCAATTAGTGCTCTTGCCTCTGTCATATGTTGTTGCAGTAGTGAGAGTGTCGGTAAGAGTTGAGCTTGGAGCTCATTTACCTCATCTCTAAACTTGGTCTCTACAATATGAATGTCTTGTCTCAACTTTCGAGCTTGCTTTAGCTGCTCATTATGAAATTTGATTGCCTCTTCACTATTCATGAGACTTTGTGCATGTGTTTGAAGATTAGCATATATTTGTGCTATCTTGTTGGTATACTCCTTGGTGAGTTGATCTACCGTGCATAACTTCTATATCAAGGTTATAGCTTCTAAAATTATTGGATTCATTGTGCTAACCAGTTCAAAAAGCTTTACCTTTTGCAATGCCACTTCTTGGCTTATCTTCTCATCTAATTTGAACTCATACTTCTGTTCAAGTCTATCCTCCATAGCCTTCTCAACATCTATATTCTGAGATGTGATTGCATCTGTGAGAACCACTAATTGATCAAGCATTGGGGCTGTTTGATCAACATCTACATCAGGTACAATTTGTTGAAGTATTCCTCATGCTAATTCAAGTACCTTTGCCTCTTTGGTGGCTTTTCTCAATTTGTCTTGCATTTCTTTCCTTTCACAAAGTCTTTCATACTTTGTCAATTCAGTTGGATCCAATGTCCTGGGATCACAAACTGGAATCTCAATGATTTCATCCAGTGTCACTGGATTCTTATGCTTTCTTTTCTTCTTCCTTGAGATTTGTGTGGACGTAGATGTATGAACTACCATTGCTAGTTTAGTTGTCTTTTCTGATGCACTTGATGAAGGCTTTGTTGATGATGCTTCTTGTGTTTTCTACTCGGGGATCACCTGTCGGTTTGGTGAAGACATCTCTTCATCAAGCTTGGGTGTCTCTATAGATTTCTCTTCTATTTTCTTCTCCTAGGCATCTGTCTTTGCCTCTTCACCTTTTTCTTTCTGCTTGTCCTCTTCGTTATTATGATCAGTAGACTTATCCTACTGATCATCGGTTGCAGCTTGCTCTGTAGTTGTATCCTTTGTTGCATCATTATGTCCTTTGTCTCTACATCACCCTTGTCCTTGGGTATGTTTGTATTTTCTGCATTAGATTTTGCATTACCTTCTAGCATATTTATGGCCTTTATTAGCACTGGCATATTATCCTGAATCCTCACCTCTTTTGCATCTTGATTTATGTCCTACTCATCGGTTTGATCCTGTTGAGCAGTGACATCTTCATCTTTTTGTAGTTGATCAGTAGGGTCCAGTCCTGTGATGTCAATTATTGATGTGTCCGGCCATATTTCATCAACAACATCCATGTCTTTATTGGCTTGTGTCTCCATTTTTTGTTGCTTGATTTCATCCTTAAGAGATATAAAAATTCCATCATCTTCTTTCTGAGGATCTTTATTTGAATCATACTAAGTGATGTCTTGAATGTCAAGATCATCCATGACTTTGTCTAAGTCAATTGGCTCAACATTATCTACATGTATAAAGCAATGTGTTTAGGACTTTGTCTATCTTTCTCCTCCTCTACATGAGGTGTGTCAGTGAGAAGTAATTGATTCTCACGACTTTTTGACTTTGTAGGCAGATCTAAGATTTGTCTCCATTTGGTCTCGATTATGCTATCTAGCTCTATAAACTTATCTTCTAGCACTTTGTAAGCTCTAATTTTAGCTACAAATTTACTTGAGTGCTTCTTAATTATTTCCTTGATGCCTTCCATCTTTGATTTGGGAGGCATAAGTGTTACAAGTACTCTCTCCCTTGCTTCCTTTTCTATATGTAGAGCATATGACTATTGTTGTGAAATTTTGTCACCTAGCTCTTTGGGTATTTGGCTTATAAATTCTACTGGTACATATTTAAACTTGACCATTTCCCTAATTATGGCATCTTGTATCTTGTTTTGATCTTTTGGTTCAAGTTTATCCCATTATCTAATTTTTCTATCTATCATTGTACCGATAGTAGCAATTGACTCAAAAATTTCATCAATTGTTCTAGTAAGAAAACTTTTCTTACTCACATCAGGCTAATCCTCTTTAGAATCTTCAATGTCAGCTTTAGTCCTCTTAGTAGGTGTTGCCTTCATAGTTTTTTTCTCTTTCTACTACTTTGTTTCCTTTGTTTTCTACTTCCTCTTATAGGTCCTCACTTGACCTTTCTTCAGAGGTGTAGTATCTTTTGTTGTTTGACTCCTTGTTCTCTGTTTCTTTGTAGGAGGTGGAGGTGTATCAGATTCAGTGGCCTCAGAATCTAATTTCTTCTCATCTTGTCCTTCACCGATGGTACCCTGTTCATCAATTTCCTCTATTTTATCACTAATACATTTAGTACCAAATTGCAATGGCAGTGCCATTGCAGTTTTTCCGTCACAACCTTGTCGTCATTGCAATTGCGACGGTCTACCATCGCAATTGCAATGACGACAAGGTTGTGACGGAAAAATTGCAATGGCACTGCCGTTGCAATTTGGTACCAAATGTATTAGTGTATCTTGTTCCTCCTCATTAACCGATAGAATCTTTTCAAGATTCTTTACCATCTTGTTCTTTTTGTTGAGAGTCTTCTTGATTACTAGGCATGTTTTTATCTTTGACTTGGCCTTTTCATATGTGCCAAACCTTGGTTGTTTGTTGTCAAGTGGCTCATTTATCAATGCATCAATTGCATTGTTAGCTTGATCTATGTTGATCTCATAATCAAGAGGGGCTAACCAGGTTGTTCTTGGTACAACCAGTTTTATGTGTGTAAAATATGTATCCACCATAAAACATATCTCATCCCTATGTTTTTCAATTAGTTGCTCAGGGATCCTCACTCTTTCCA
The DNA here is from genome assembly GCA_018584345.1 of Thuja plicata. Taxonomy (NCBI): domain Eukaryota; kingdom Viridiplantae; phylum Streptophyta; class Pinopsida; order Cupressales; family Cupressaceae; genus Thuja; species Thuja plicata. The sequence continues at coordinate 5,344,049 of MU223242.1, read as the reverse complement.
TCATCTTTTCCTTTAATTCAAGGAAGTATGCAATCATCACTAAATCAAAATTGTCACCTAGTGACTTGATAAGTTCACTAATTTGCAGTGTGACCGGATTTGTAGTATTCCATTTCACTTTTCCTACTGAAGGAAAGTATTCTTGAAAGTAGAAGAATATACACATGATAAGTGAGCTGAAATTACATGTGTTAGTCTTTGTAGACCTGATCTTTGTCATATTCTCATCAAGTTGTTTCAACATGATCTCACACAGACCCATTTATATTCCCTTTGTCACTATCTTGTAAGCTATGCTTACTGCTACAGATGCAATGTTGTTAAGCCTACTTGCTTGGAAGATCTTGTAACCAATTATACATGCACCAAACCTTAGTTCCTCTTCAGTGATGGTGTTACCCTTAAGACCTATGTTATCCCACATAGATTTTGTGAGCTTTTCAACTTCTGGCCTGGAGGGATGCTTATGTGCCTTAGGCTTGTCAGTTATTGCACAACCAGTTACAACATGAAGGACATCCTTAGTGATTTTCTTAGGTTGATCTAACCACAACTTCTGATCATGCATTCTGCTCAAAACTAACCTAATCCAGTCAGTTTTGAAAACCCTTGAGAAATATAAGGCATTTGTTTTCCCCTTAACTTGAAAATGCTTATGTTCTTCTTTTAGGTTTCCTTCGACATCACACAACTTTTGGTAAGCTTGGTCTATCTCTAGATCACCTATTTCAGCAATCTTGCAGTGAATGTAGGACCTTACGTCCTTTATTAGCAAAACCCTAGGTGGAATTTTTGAAAATGTGCCAGATTCATCGGGTTGCGATGCAATCTCTGGGCATATCTTGTACTTTGGTTCGACACAGGTGTTGTTCTTTATTAGCCTAACCATATTCTTCTTGTCATTCTTAATCTTTATGATTTTCAAATTTAGGGCTTTCTTGAAATTAATAACAGAGTTCTTCGGTGTGCTTGGTACTTACTTCAATTTGTGAACCTTGTGAATGATCTGTTTGGAGTGTACTGGATCGAATAAAGGTCACTCTACTATGTAATCTCTTATCGCTTTGCTTTTTCTCTTCAAATTGTGTGTGAGAAATGAAGTGCTCCCTTTGAGTATTTATAGACTTTTGCCCTAAGTTTGTCATAAATGCTCAACGACTCATTGGTTCACGAAGATGGATTTCATTGGGAAGACTCTCACACAACATTGTGGGTGTTGTTATGATGCTTGGTATAGCTGTTAAGATTTATGCTTTCATCGACGGATATTAGTGTTCTGTCACGACAACTTTAAAACTTTGCTTCCTTACAGGTGTCAGGTTACATTAGCAACTTAGCCATTTTATGTGTTGACCGAAAATTCTCAATAAGTGTAGACAGCTCATCCTTTATGTTCACTGATGATTTTCGGTATGTGTTTACCGATGGGGTTGTTTTCTCAGAATTGTAACAAGTAACATAATATGCATCTTTATTTATGCAGATTTTGACTATCTATCAATTGTATAATGGAATTGATGCAAAATATGACTTAATGTAGTGCAGTTCCATACTTACTTGTTCAACTTAAGTGGGGGTGGTGATGTCACCCGATCCATTAGATGGGGTGTCACCATTTGCATTGCTTGGTCCAGCTTCATCATTGCTTGAAGCTTTTCTCCACATTTTTTCTTTAGCCCTCCAGATATCTTCAATGGTGTTTCCATTGGGATATGTGCTTGTCTCTATCATTCGGTCTCAATAGTCTTTATTGAGATGACCAACTTTATGATAGTGTAAGCATGCCATTCTGGGGTTTGTCCAGCCTCTGGACCTTTTGGTCCATGCTCTCATGTAGTTTGCAGCAATGTGACCATATCTACCACATGCTATATAATTTGTCCATGTAATGTAGTCCCATACATATTGATTACTGATTCTCTTTGGTTGATAGGGAGTTTCTTTACCTTTAGACTTCCATGCTTGCCTTTTCTTTTTCCAGCATTCAAGACTTGTGTGCCCATTCATTTTGCATGTAGGACAGTATTTTTCCATGTAGGTTTCCTTCTTTGGTTGTTCCATCTTAGACTTACATTCATATGCTTTATGTCCTTTCTTGTCACATTTATAACAAAGTCCTATGAATGAAGATGTAGATTTAGGAATACCTTTCATTTTACCTCTGCATACATTTTATGTGTGGCCTTGCTTTCCACAATGATTGCATGTAATCTTTCTTGGTTTTGGATTTTCATAGACATTCTTTGGATTGGATTGATTTGATGATTCTCCATTTTTTGGTAAAGCCTAGACCATTGTTGTTGTTGTTGACTCTTCGTTGTCCTTCAAGAAAATCATCCATTCTTTTATTGCTTTCTTCATCCTTTCTAATAGTTTCATTATGTTTTTGTTGAACTCTAACCTCATGCTTTAGATTTTCATTCTCTTCTGTTAGTTCACCGATAGCCTGTACTCTTTCAATGAGTTCTATATTCATCCTGTTTACTTCTTGACTCATAAGAATAATCTGATTTGTAATCTCATGGTGATGCTCAACATGTCTTTGAATTTCTAACTCATTTTCTTGTAGCTTCTCTGTGATCTTCCTTCTATCATCAATAGCTAGTGTTCTTTATGTTTCAGCTTGTCTAGTAGAACTCATCACATCTATCATTATTACCATTTGGGTCTCTTAACCGATTTGACGCATCTTTATTTGGTCTGTTAGATGTTGATTGATCTCCTTTAGATTTGTGATGTTCTCTTCTGATGTATATAATGCATTACTTGTATTTGATCCTGAAGATTCAAAGAAATCTGGAATCTCTTCTTCTTGATAATCTTTTTTATTGCTCCAAGTTGCCATAACTTTTCTCTCATCCAACAACTCTCTCATCTTGATTCTCACTTCTTTATACTGTTCATAGAACATCTGAATTTCAAGATTTTTATTCTCAATATTTTTATCAAGTTTGTACTTCTCCATTGTATGATCTTTGCTCTTAAGCCTTTAAGCTTTCCAAGAAGAGACTTAGCTTTGATACCAATTGTTGGGATTAATGGCAAGTAGTACTGAGAGGGGATGGGTGAATCGGTACCTCTAAAACTTTTAACACTTTTCACCTTTCATCATTAGTAATCATTCTTTACTGTATTATCGACCATTTCTGATGTTCTTTCTTATGCATGTAATATTAATTCATAATCTTTAATTGTTTGCAACATTCATTGAAACATTCATGAAAGTAATAAACAAATAGCACAAGATATGATATTGTAGAAAACTCCTATTAGGATGTAAAAACTGCGGTGGGGACGGCACCCATAAAGCTTTACTATCTGCAGAATGGAAGGGAGCCGATAAAGGCTTACAATTGATCACTTCTGATGATCTACCCTGTTAGGAGTATTAAAGTGGAAACCTGTTAATATTTACTTTGTTAAGAGATTTAGCAACACTAATGAAGTGTGCACTCAGTTAAGAGATTTACAATAGGACTGTTAGGTCCACCTTTCTTGAAAGGATTTCTTAAGTGTACTACACTTGTTAGAATGAGTACAATATGTTTGACCTGACTATATGAAATCTATAATTGATAATCACAGATCCATTAAATCTCTCATAATATAAATATCACCTATAGTGATTGATTAATACCTTTTCCTGCTCGTTGGTAGCCTATGTTCTGTTCTTGAAACTGAATCGATCCTTTTCTATCCTTCTGCATGAATTCTCTTGTCTAATCCTTAGATGCTCTCAGTGGCTACAATCATCATTGAACAACATGTTCACAATAGATTGAGCATCTATTTATACAAGTATTTGACCTATTCTAGAATCACGCATTACAATGTTAACTCTTGATCCAAGGTATACAACTTGACCTTGCTCCTTTAGTTTGCATATTTTAAAACAATTAAATTGATTAAAACAATAATAATTACATTTCTTTCTCCACACGTAATGGATTTAAAACAAATCAAGAAGCTAAATATAAAACTTCAGTGATTTATCCGACGTGGAAAGTCAGATCCACTTTTTGTGGGATGTAATTGACTGTCAGTTCTTGACCATTGGGTTCAACTGAAAGTCTGTTGGTGTTCCTTCCTTGAACTGATCATCGGGTTCCCTTCATCTGTCAGGTTCCTCTCTTTGCCATTTTGTCAGGTTGCACTGTTGGTTACTCGTCGGGTTCCCTTGTCCTTTTTTTCATCGGGTAACACTAAATAGTGTTTGTCAGGATGCTTTGTACTTGGCAGTATCGGGTAACCTTGGCGTCGGGTAGTGTTGTGCCCTATCTCTCGATGTAGTGTAAACCGATGGTGTAGATCATGCTTTTCCTTGTATATACTAATGGAAAAACATAATGTCTTCACAAGGATTTTACCACATCCAGATTTCAAAATATAGAGTTACCGAATAGAAATGATATACAGGCCAAAAGTGTCGGATAACATAGAACACTGGAAAGTGTTTGATAATGATTCTCAGCTTAGTGACTTCTTAGGGTGTATTAACAATTTTGCTAATGTTTATTTCAAAGGTTCCAGAAATGAGTGCAATGAGACCTATGAAGATTCTTCAGGGGATGATGGAATCATTCAGCTAAAAGGAAATAAAATTCCAAAAGGGATGGTCTCTTTAGAACATATGTTTCGAAGGAGAGATGACAGTACAATAAAAGAAAAGATATCCCATGCCCATAATTCCAAGGAATATGATAAGATCAATATAGGCGATGAAGATGACCCTAAATGGGTTTTGATAGGAAAAATATGTTCTCAACAGGAGAAAGAAGGCCTCAAGAAGCTACTGACAGAGTATAAAGATGTTTTTTCTTGGGGGTATGAAGACCTTAAGAATTTCTGAAGTGGTTAGTTCAGACATCATATCCCATTGAATCCAGATGCCACGCTTTTTTGCCAAAAATTGAGGAATTACGATCTGAAAGTATCAGAGGACATACTAAAGAAGTAGAGAAGATGTTGCAAGCCAGGCTTATCTACTTGATCCACCATTCCACCTAGATCACCAATATAGTTCCTGTGAGGAAAAAGAATGGTGAAATATGAATTTGTGTAGATTTTTGGAATCTGAATCAAGCCTGTCTCAAGGATAACTATGCCCTACCAATCATGGAACAGGTTCTTCAGGTAGTATCAGGATCAGAAGTGATGTCCATGCTAGATGGTTATTCCAGATACAATCAAATCAGTGTGGCAAAGGAGGATCAACACAAGACAAATTTTATAACTCCCTGGGGTACTTTTGCATATAACCAAATGTCATTTGGATTGATTAACATTGGTGCCACTTTTCAGAGAGTGATTAATTCCTCATTCGGAGATCTTCACAATAAGATTATTGTAATTTATCTAGATGACTTGACCATCTATTCAAAGAGGAGGAGCCTCCATTTGAGAGATATCGAAAGAGTGTTGCAAAGATGTAGAAGTCATGGTATATCCCTAAATCTGAATAATTCAGTCTTCTTTGTTGAGGAGGGTAAATTATTAGAACATATTGTTTCAAATGAAGGCATCAAAATTGATCTTGATAGGGTCAAGGCGATCCAACAACTCAACTTGCCTTCTAGTAGAAGTGGTCTGAAGTATTTCTTTGGCCAAGTGAACTTTTTAAGGGCCTTTGTTCCATAGTTTTTCAAAAATTACTAGGCATATGGTAGACATGATGAGTGAGAAATTTCCTTTCAAATGGAATGAAGAAGGGTGGAGATCTTTAAATGACATTAAAATAGCCATATCCCAGGCTCCTATCTTGACAAGTCCAGATTTCAAAAAGGATTTCATCATTTATTTCTATGCGTCAGAGCATACTTTGTCTGGTATTTTGACACAAAAAAGATGAGAAAGGGTAGGAGGAACCCATTGCTTTCATGAGCACACCCATGAAGAAACATGAACATAAGTATTCTCAAATCGAGAAGCATGCCTTTGCCGTAGTAAAAGCGGTAAAACAATTCAAGTATTATATCTTACACTCTCATGCTACAGTATATGTCCCAAAAACAATAGTAAAAAGCATCTTGACCCAAAAGGAGATAGGGAAGAATAACATAGCAGTGTGGATAGCTAAAATCTAGGAATATGATTTAACTATTAAGCCAACCAATTTGGTGAGAGAACGAGGTTTGTGTAAATTGATAGCAAAAAATGGTGAAATGGTGAAAGAGGAAGTAAATGAAGTCCCAATGGCATTATTAGTAAGTTTGATTGATCCCTGGTTTTTAGACATGACATACTTCCTCACCTATGGAAAATGCCCTAGAGAATTGAATCCCTGAGAAAGGCGTAATCTAAAATTAAAAGCTTCCAAGTATGTAATCTCTCAAGATGTGTTGTACAAAAGGGCTATTGATGTAACCTTCCTTACGTGTGTCCATGCTTTCCAACATAAAAAATTATTGAGAGCTTTCCATGATGAAGCTTGTGGTAAGCATTACTCCTCTATCATCATGATGTTCAAAATTCTTCGGAACCATTTCTACCGGCCAGGAATGTTCAAAGATGCTCATCACTACGTCAAGAAATGTGAGAAATGTCAGTTGTTTACTGGGCATCCACAACTTACAGCGTTACCTCTCAAGCCAGTGGTAGTTGATGAACCCTTCAAACAATGGGGGATAGATTTTTTTGGGCCTTTGAATCCTCTGTCCAGTGTAGGACACATATTTATTCTAACCGCTACTGACTACTTCACCAAGTGGGTAGAAGTAGTTCCGACTAAAAGGGAAAATTCACAAGTTGTCTGTGATTTCTTGATGAACCATATCTTTATCAGGTTTGGGATACCAGTCAAGGTGGTAGTAGACAATGCTACATATTTTTCTTTAGAAGAGATTTTGGCCTTTTGTTATGAACATGGGATATCTTTAGCACATTCATTTGACTACTTTCCACAAGGGAACAACTAGGAAGAATCTAGTAATAAGAACCTCATAGCTATAATGAAGAAATTGCTGGATAATAATCCTCGTGATTGGCATAAGAAGTTGCATGAAGCCTTATGGGATGATAAGACTACTCCCAAAAGAGATATTAGCATAGTTGCTTTTGAGCTCGTGTATGGAATTGGAGCTCACGTATCCTTACCTCTAGAATTATCAACAACCAAGCTGCAATCAGTGATCGAAGATCAATATTTTCAAAGCTCTCTAGAAAAATGCATCATGTACCTGAATAAGTTGGAGGAAGAAAGAAATGACTTGGTAGATCACATCACAGGACACCAGCTGAAAGTCAAGCGAATCTTTGATATGAAACAAAATTTTATGAAAGGGGACAAAGTCTTGTTGTGGGATAAGAGAAGGGCGCCTAAGGGATCTCATGGTAAATTTGAGTCCTTGTAAAAAAGGCTCATTTATCATATCAGAAGAAATTGGTTCTAATGCTTTCCATTTGTCCTACATGGGTGGTATTAATCTCCCTTTCACTTACAATGTGCAGGACCTCAAATTGTTCAAGTTGTAATTTTTGTTTTGGTTCCATCCCTGTACATAGTACTTAGTTTTCTCTCTTTCCTTAGCTTTAGTTGCGTGTGTCATTTCTTTCCCTTGTTGTTTTTGCGAAACCAGTAATCTAGAGTTCTCTGCATTTTTTGCAACATGCAGTCCCCCAGTCAGAGCCAGTGTTAGGGTCTATTTTGAGTCACCATGGTAAAAGTTTCATTGACCCTATTATATTTTTAATCCTTGCCTGATTTCCTCCTTATCAAAAAAGTTCATGATAAAAGAATTTCCCAATGTTGTCTTTGCTTCTAAGTCAATCGCCTTAATACTTCATGAACCCATCTTGTAGAAGTCATCTCTTCTCGACGAAGTGTTAGAAGTTATCTCTTCCTCATAAACCACTTTGAACCTCTTTGAACCTTAGTTCAAAGTAGTTCAAATAATTTTTTTGGGCTAACATCGGTGATCGGAGGTAGGATCCGTGCCACATCATGATGCCGCAACGAACCACTTTGAACCTCTTTGAACCTTGGTTCGAAGTAGTTCAAAGTAGTTCAAAGGTAGATTCAGCAGGCTTAAAGATTGATGTGGAAATTGAGGTGAAAGGTGACATGACACATTAGAGCAATAATTATTGGAATAATGGTATGATCAATTTTGATTTAATGGAAGACACAGGGTAATTTTGAGCTGGCAAAATGTGTTAAGGCGAACAATTTTTCAGCATGAGTAAAGTAGTGGCATTAAATAGAAATTAATCATGACTTAAGTGATTTAATTAAATCAAGCTCACTAGATGTCACATTGTTAGATTCACTCCGTGCGAGCCTAAATGCCACATTTAATGTCTGTCTCTTTAGTTATATTTCAGCTGGGTGAGCATTCTTTAAATTATGTCCTTCAACCTTTTCCTTTTTAGAGCTAGGTTGAGGAGTCTCGGCTGCGAAGGGCATAGGTTTTTGTTTTCCTAAGTCGCTAGAGTACAGGTAAATGCCAAAAATCCCCCTTTTGCTTCCTATTTTCTGTGTGGTAGTGTTTTTTCAAAGGGTAACAATTCTTTGTTTGTTTGGGAAAGCAAAATGAGGTCTAGCATACTTGTTTTTGGAAATACTGCGACTCTAGAGTGTAGAGCCCCAATGATCACATAAAATAATTTTTTGGGAGTTAAGTAGAGAAGTTGGTTGAAAATATGAAGGATGTAGTAGAGAAGGAGTATACCTTAGAGCTCATGTCTAGCAGTTTGTTTCAAGCTGCCGCTTTTACCCCAGCTGTAGTTAATCTAGAGCTAGTTCAACAGTGCAAAAACCATTATGATATTAAGTCCAAGAGTGTGCTGAATAACAAGGGTAAAAGTCTTTTGACTATAAATAGAGAAAAAATAATGTCTATTTTTAAGCTCTCAGCTGAGGTTTTTGTTATTTTTACATGAACCCAGTCATTTGCTCAATTTCGAGAGAGAAGTGACAAGAAACTCAATAACATCGCTCACAAGTGGACTATGTCTAACTACAAAGGTGGTTCCAGACTGCCCAAGTTTTTGAATAAAGAACATATGAAACCTCACATTCATGATATAATGGTTCTATTACATAGAGTGAAAGGTGTAGATCAGGTGCTCCTTTTTGAAGACTGGATGTACCATTTTATTGAGATTGTTTTAGAAGGAAAGCAAAGTCTAGACTGGGCTGAAATAATTGCAAGTTCACTAAGAGATCAGCTCAAACAGGCACAGGAAATAAGGAAGGAATTGTATATGTCCTCTTACTTAATATACTGCCTTGCATACACTCAAGACCTTGCCGGGATTCCCCATGAGCCATGGAGTGAAGACATAATCATTTTTTAATATTACCCTTTATTGAGGAAATACAAAGTTCTTGAAGACTACATGAGATTTCATGATGTTTTCCTCAGAAAATTGTGTTACCAGCTAGCCAAAACCTCAAATTTGAGGATTTCTCCAGAAGCAAAGAAGCTATTTCAGCATTTTGGCAATTTTTATATTCAATTTTTGCGGTTCACCTATGTGAGAGTTGGGGGTTTTGACGAAGAACCTCTTAAATTGTTGAGGTTCTGCTTTGATTATTTCATCTTGGCAGAGGTTTGCAGATAGATGTTCATAGTAATTAAAAGTAATCTTCCAAAAGAGAAATGGGATTCTATGTTCCCCATTAGTCTTGAGACTATGACATGCAAGAGTATGCTTGACGCCTCTGTGATAGACAGTAATTTGGTGGGTTTTCACATGCAGTTCTATGAGCCGAGCAGAGGGTTTGACAACAAAGGATTTGCAAGGAAGGATTTTGATTTGAATATCCAGTCTAAGTTGAACCTGCATATTGAATATTTGTGGGAAGATATTGGAGATGAAGAAGCAATTAAAAAAAGGGATCACTCTAGGTTATTGATTGCCCAAATAAAAACCCTGCAGCTGAAGTTTAACATAGCTGGCGTGAAAGATCATTTTGAAATCATTGAACCCGGCTTTGATGGTCCAAACATAGAGGTTTTGTTGAAAGTAGAATGGAAAAGAGAAGAGGAAGAGGATATCAAATTAAGGGCTAGGTTCATTTTAGCCTACACTGATGTCTGGTTAAAAAAGAGGAAACAAACCAGAGAAAAGATTACATCTCCTAAGAAATATAATGCAAGTCCTGTCTAAGTTGAGGTGTTGCTTGTTCCCTCTAACGCTTCCCTCTTGATCACTCATGTAGGTAATATTCTTCTATCTAAAAGGAAGGTGACTTCCTATGTGTTAGTAAACAGATTGTTCTTTTCAATTTAACTCTAAAATACCCAAAATGCTTAAGAACAATCGAATATAACAGTTGGAAAATTGTTATTGAAAAAACCAATTTCCCTCTAAATTTAAAGGTACAACTCCCTTATATGAATGATTTTCAGTGAATTTTTCTCTTTCCTAGTCTAAAAGGGGTATGTTCTTAACCTGAGAATAGGAGAGGCAAACCAAGCTAATCCTAGATAGGAAAAAGCTCAGGCAGGATGAATTCAACTCTAAATCTAGCCAACTCTGAGATTTCATCAATCAGATTAACTCCCAAAATTGTTAATGCATGAACTTCTACTAAAAATACAGATGCAAGACTAAAGATTAATGATGAAACAACAATGAATCGGTCTATATCATGAGAATGTTTCCCAAACTTAAGATAACAACGAGTTTCCTCTTTTTCTAATTGTATCAAATCATAACACAAAGCTCTGGTTCGAACACAGATTGTAAATCCAACTTCAAATAAACACCCGAATTCAACAGAAAGATAAATGCAATGCAAATGGAACATATAAAACAATGGTATTTAGACATACACATTTGACTTAGCAAAATGTTATCTTTCACACCAAAATTTAGCCGACCTTTGTATTGATTTTGGAAATAATACATATAGAGTCACAGATTGGGCCGTTACAAGAAAGGGGGAGAACCGAAGAGGTTCAACTTCCCCAACTAGAAATCATAACCAAAGGTTTATCGGTTACAATAGTATCAAAAATAGCACAGGGAGGAATCTATTTAATTTTCAGTTTCCTTTCCCTTGTCTAATTTATCCCTATAGGCTGTAACAGCTGTAATGACTCGAATGATTTCTTCATGCCTGTTGATGTGGCCATTAGTGTATTGAATGAGCCACCTAGAATGTTCCTTGGTGAGAATATTAATAGCATCAGTTTGATATTTCAGTTCTTCCATCACTCTGAAAATGCACCCTCTCAATTAATGGAGTTCTGGTACTTTGTCTAGATGAAAGGAAGAATCTTCTGTCAGTTTGTGCAAATAATCAGAAAATGAATTCTGCATATTGATTACTCTGATTATTGCTTTTCCCTAACCACTGGTCTGTGATTTTGTATGAAGTCCTAAGAGGAGTTTGAAGTCTTTTCTCTACTCCTCTTTGATCTTGACATTTGTCTATTGCAATTCTGCTTCGGCCTAGATGATCATCTTGATCTTAAACTCTAGGATCTGAAGCCATTCGATCAAAGGCTCATCTCCTTTCTGTAAAATCTTAACTTTTAGCACTTCTTTAGTCTTCATCTTTATTGCCACATGCAGCATAACTATACATTCTTGGCACTTCACCCTTTCCGATGTGAGAGTCTGTAGGTTCATAACAATGTTATTGCTCTCTACCTCCAACCTTAGAAGGGTGTTACCTAGTTATTCAACCACTGCTAGTCCCTCAAACTCGAGCCTCTCAATCCACCGTTTACCAATTTGCCCATAATGTTGGTCCTCTTGCAACTTAGCTAGAATGGCTTGGTTCTCCGCATCACTGGGGTCAAAGGTGGTTTGGGTGCTGGGAAAGCTTGCAATCAGAGTAAGGAGCTGCCTAATGAAGTTGGTCAGCTCAACCACTTCTACCTTAAGTTAAACTTTGGCAGTCTTGAGCTCCTTGAGCTCTTCTTCTATCACTACTTTGGTAGATTTCCACCAATCCACCTTGGTGTCATGACGAGCCAACCCCATATCAAATGACTGCAACTGAAAGTCTAAAGTAGTCATATCTTTGAATCTACCTTCCTTAGTTGGCTTGGCCACTTCCATGGTGTAGTGCCCAATCTCAGGATCACGACCCAGGGTAGACATTGTCTTCACTTTCTTCTATTTTCTCATAGCAGCCTTGGGCTGAAGGGCTTGTGATAGAGTGTCTTTGCTAGAAGCCCCTTCTTTCACCCTCTTCCTCTTGCATTCTAGATTATGTTCTATCCATGACTCTGTGCTAGTAACTTTGTTGGTAGAAACCAACTCCTCAATGAACAATTTCCTGATGACTGGAGGTGTAGCCTTTGGTCTCGAAGCAAATGGATTTACTGAAGTAGGAGAAGAGGACACCAATTTGGCTACTGAAGCAACCTTCTAATTCTTATTAGCCTCTCCTTCTGATTCTATGGTTGAAGGATTATCTTCACCCACTACCACTATGACGAAAGACCCTCTCCTTGGAGAATCCTATGTTGAGGTGTCAACCGGTACATCTACTATGATTGCTTTTACTAACCATTTTGGTTCATCATCCTTGGTGAGCTCCTTTTTTGTTCTGATATTTGGAAGTGAGCCTTCTCCACAAGTCTTCTCCAATGTGATTTTTTTCTCAGGAGGTTCATCACCTCCTCCCGCTGGCTGGGTTGATCCTTTAGCAATGGTTGGAATCGTTACTGATGAAGTGGTTGCAGTACCAGTAGTATCCTTTTCTAGGGTTCGTTGAGTAGGAGGTTTCCATTCTGACCTCTTCCTTCGGCCTACAGTCCATTCAACCCATTGTTATGTTCTTTCATAGATACCCCCCATTAGAGTCTACAGATCACTAATGGCTTGGTCCAGTATAGGTTCATAACTGGCAAGGGTGAGCTTTATCTCTTCTAGATATGTATTATCATACATATGGTTGCCATCATCATCTAGCCCCACTACTGCAATTTTAACATTGAACCTTTTGATTTGTTGAATAGTTAACTGGGCATAGAATCTCTCTTTGCTTTCCAAATCATCCTTACAATTAGCCCAATAGTCTTCAATATCATGTGCATGATGAATTACGTGACTCATTTGCAATACATCCCTGACATAGTTCACTGGGTCATATTGCGGTCTCAAGACATCGTAGGTTTCCAAAGAAAACCTCTTTGAGAATTTCTTGAGAACATTCTTCACCTCTGACTAGGATGCACAACTGTAAGCTTCGATGGTCATGGGTAAGTTGTATCCCTTTTTCTTAGCCTCAGCATAGACTAAATTCACTTGGAGTGCTTGCCTCATTACTTGGATCTGCACGATCATATTAGTAGGATACCTGGGTAGCTTCAAAGGGAAATCATCAAAAGCTGCAAGATGAAGATATGAGAAACCTCTAAATTGAATGAAATAACACCCAAATTGGCTGATAAAGGCCATGGAATCAGGAGAGAATCTCCTTTCTGGATAGCCTTGGAGCTCCCTGCATAATCTCATTATAAACGCATCATTAACCCGAAGATACTTGGCATAACTGTTATGCAATTGCAAAGAGGGGAAAAATTCATAACTCTTGACATCATCAGGGAATTCCTCTAATCTGGGAAGACCTGGCCAAATTTGGAGTGTAGCCAAAATATATAAGAGGACTGAAGACATGTAAAATTCATTTTGGCATTTAGCTCTATCTAGGGCCTCTAAGAGATTCTCACTTACCATAAGCGCCCAATCAATGAAGTGATGTTGGGAACATATTACCTGAACCAAGATTCTATTTATTTAATTAAATATTCTCTAAAAAATCTTCTCTCTAGTTCAAAAATAGAAACTTTGACTTAACTGTGCTTTAAAGAGAAAGAAAACAGTTCAAATATAAAACAAAACAGTTCAGTGTTTTCTTTTAAAGAAAACTTGCTAATCTAAACTGCCTTTTTTATTTGTTTTAATTCAAAAGGAAACTTTCTATCCTGAGTAGACTCTCAGTCTATAAAAGAACTCCCATTTCTCATTCAAGAATATGCATTGTTAGAATAACAAATTGCTGCTGCATTTTATAGTTCATAATCTCATTTCTATTAAGCTCTCATTTGCAATAAATTAGTTTCATTTTATTAGAATAATCTTGCATTGCATTGCATTCATGGAGAAAAATCCTTTGTTCTTAGATTGGTCTAGGTTGTGAGACTCTCATTGTGTGAGCCATTCAAAACCCCATCTAGATAGAAGGCAACAAGTCGAATCATACAGGTATGTAGGATGAATAAATCATATTCATTTATGTGTGTGTCTGATTTATAATGACTATGTTGAAGTGTATGGTTAAATAAGAAGGCCACATTTAACGTATACAGAGGTTGCCTTGCTCAACATTATACCAAGACAAGATTGCCTCACTCAATTTTGTCCCTCAGATTTTGGCCCAAATTATGGTAGCATGTTTCTTCATGTCATTCATTCCTAGATCCTACATTTTTTATCTGGATGTGTAATTTTTTTAATTATGTATCTTTTGAAAACCCTCATTTCTCCATCTTTTTATCATAGCTTCCACATTTCCTTTTTATAATTCAACTCATAAAAAAATATTTTAATCCACTTTTTTCTTAATATAATGAGTTAGTTCGATCACTCCTCTCCCAAGTAATTAAACTAGAAATAGATCTAGTTTCCTATTTTGCACATACAAGCTAGTGAACTCTGTTTACCTACATTACATTTTGGTGAACCCAATGTCTCTTATACCCACTTCTGATTTTCATTTTTAGATCTTATTTGTGTGCATTTTCGAAGGCCATATTTGCAATCAGTTTTGAAATATATCATTTCTACACTTGCATGACATACATTTTAAGGTATAGTTCACATTTCACTGAGCTTGACTCTTCTTACATACTTCTTATTTTCAGATTTGATTTTGTTGTATTATATTTTTTGATGAACTATAACTGATTGAATGTTTGAAGATGAAAAAGTTGATGATCACCGAGATGCATAAAGTTAATGCAAGAAATTAAATCAGCTAATGTATTGTATTGACATTGATGTGAACTTAATATGGTATAATTTCTCATACTCATACTGTCACAACACTTAAAGATCCAAAGAGACAAAGTTTTTGTTTTCAGTAAAAATACACCGAGGGACAGTGTTACCCAATGGATAGTGTTACCCAATGGATAGTGTAACCCTAGATAGTGTTACCCAAGAAAGTGTTACCGATCTAACTGTAGTTTTCACCAACGAGAAATTAAGTTAGGATAATGACAAAACAACTTAGCTAGTAGGAGCTAACGATAGAGTTAACTGTTTGATTTCTTTTTTCTCATCGATCAGTTAAAAGATAAAGATAAGAAGGATATTTAAAGCATGTTTTATTCCATGAAACAAGGAGATATTTGTGGATTAAAACTAAAGCAAGCATGGTGAGCTCTATGGATCAAGAAGTGATCAGCAAAGAAAACAAGGACAATAAATGGTGAAATCATGTCTATAAGGAGAGACAAGTAATTCATAATAAATGGGGGGAAGAATAAGAAAATGTTGAAGAGAATTCTGGTGAAGAAAGAAGTCTTCATATAGACCTGATCATACAAGCTAAAGAACAAAGCTAAAGTTTTCTGGAGACACCGAGCAACAGAGAAGAAACAACATTCACTGAGCAGAAAGAAGTGGAGCAAAGGAACAAAAGAGAAACATTGATCAAAAAGTTATTATGAGCTTACAATAGATCTGAAAATCTGCAAGATTAAGTTGTATTTATGAACAGATCATATATTGTTTCAGTTTAACCATTGATTCAGAAAATCTCCTAACATAGTAGGATCTAACCATCCTTTATATATTGAGATACATCCCAATGAGTATCAAAAGGTTTTCATGTTGACAACATAGTGAATGCGAGGTCAAGTGATAAACTTTTAGTGATAAATCCTCTAACAAGGTTGCACTTAGCAGTGTGTTTGTAACCTTTAACATGGTTGGCTCTTCACCGAGCTCACTTTAGAAGAGTGAAAATTTTGGGTTACCGGTCCCAAGTGGTTTTTCCCTTAACAAGGTTTCCACATTAAAAATTCATGTGTCAAATTTGTATATGGTTCATTTCTTTGATGTTTTTCTTTACACATTACTAAAACAGGATTGATCAGTAAACACACTACAACATTTGGGGTAAAATTTTGACGCCAATTTGTGACGGCACTACCATTTGTGTGTGATTTTTGTTTTTTTTTCAAGTGCCCCCGATGTTGTCGTAATAGTGATGGTACTGTCATAATTTTGACACCCACATGATTATAAACAAAAAAGAAAAGAAAAAGAAAGGCTCATTTCTAATTTTTGTGATCGCATACCATCGTGCACGAAGAGGGCCCTAACTGTGGAAGATTGGAATCTTGGTATATGGCAGCCACGACTTGAGGTAGGCATTCGAGCTTTTTCTTCTCATTAAATCAATTTTATTTTGATGGCATTTGTTGATTAATGGCACAATATGAATGCTAATACTGGCATTGTTTACATCTTTGCATTTGGAATGCTTGATGACCCGTGAGCTTTGAGAGCTAGGGAATCATTGCTATTATCTTCAAGGCATTGTGTGAATTTTATCTCTCTTTATTTTTTTTGTTGTTGATATTCACTATGTGGTACTCCCCATTTAAGATCATTTCATGAGGAAATGTCTTGATGGCTTGCAAGTTGCAACCTAGGGCATCATGCATTGTTTATGAGCTCGCTGTTTAATACTGGCATAGTTTACATCTTTGCATTTTGAATTCTTGATGACCCATGATCTTTGAGAGCTAGGGCATCATTTATATTACCTTCAAGGCATTGTGTGAAGTGTTTGATCTCTCTTTATTTGCGTTATTGTTGATATTCACTATGTGGTACTCCCCATTTATGATCATTTCATGATGAAAAACATGGTATCTTCTTTCCTTTCTATAGCATTCTTCTGAGTGCACATGTCCTTTAGCATGGTTTTCTTTCAGAAGTGTATGGCTTGACTATGCACATGCATAATTGTAGATTAGGATCAGTGATAGGATGCCATTAATTTCTTAGATCTTTTTGATCTTGTTAGAATAACTAAGAGGGGGGTGAATCAGTGGCCTCAAAAATATTCCAATAAATAAACCCAAAAACTTAGTAGCACAATATTAAGCTTCTAGTTATCTTTATTCCTACAAGATGAACGCCTTCAAATAATCTTAACAAATAACTACTTCTTAGAGTTTACTTTTAAATCTTATTCTTACTGTTTACCGATTAGCAGTCTTTCATTTACCGAAATATAGTAAATAACTTAGTGTATACTGATCAATCCAGATTTAGTTATGTGTAATGAAAAAAACTGAAGTAATGAATCATAAACACATTCAACACATGTATTTTTAACGTGAAAATATTGTTAAGGGAAAAACCACTTTGGACCGGTAACCCAAAAGTTTCACTCTTTTGAAGTGAGCTCAGTGAAGAGACAACCCTATTAAAGGTTACAAACACACTTTTAGGTGTGACCTTGTTAGCATATTTAAATAGAATATTTTGTCACTTTATATATGTCATCTCCATGCTACCTTTATGACCGAACCTAGTGTAGTTTGTCAAATGGTATCTGGCATCTCATGCTATCTTCATGATCAAACTTTTTGATACTCCTTGGGATGTGTCTCAATATAGAAAGGATTGTTAAGTCCTGCTTGGTTAAGAGACTTTATGATCCAATGGCTAAATTGAAACAGTAAATGATCTATTTACATATACAACTATAGACTTACAAATTTTCAGATCTATTGTAAGCTCATAATACCTTTCTGATCAATGTATCTTTTCAATACCTTTGCTCCACTTCTTTCTTCTCGGTGATGTTGTGCTTTGTTTCTCGGTGTCCATAGAATTATCTCTTTTCTTCAGCTTGATTGATAAGGTCTAATTGAATTTGTTCTTCATCAGTTTATCTTCAGCATCTTCTTCTCTATTCACTCCCCTAATTCATAATGAATTAGATTGCCTCTTTATAGACACGATTCAACTGTTTCTAAGTTCTTGACTTTCTTTTTCTTGGCGTGATCTACAATTCTAGTCAATCTTGTTTTAAGGCTTTACTCCTATTTTATCTCGTAGATATCATCTTGAAAACTATAATAAAACTATAATAAAACTCTCTCTTATCTCTATCTTTAAACTTGTCGATGAAAACAATATTAACAACCAGTTAACTCCTTTATCTCTTTTCAGCTGAGTATTTTTTCATTTCTGAACTTCAATTTTTTTTTGGTGTTTGAATCCTTGTTAGCTTTAGTCAACACTTTAGTTCTCCTCGGGTATCTCCATCGGGGTTGTCTTTCCATTAGGTAACATTGTTTTTCTCTCTGTCAGGTAACACTATTGTTCTCTCCGTTGGTAATGTTTGTGATTCTTCTCATCAGTAATGCTTGTCAGGTTTCTTGCTCGAGCATCACTATGATTTTTCTCTCAGGGTTCTCTGTCCATCGGTGTGCACTTGTCCATCGATGTCTTTTGTCACTTTGTGAATATTGAAATTTTATGGATTATTGATAGCATAACCTTTATCTCTCTGGTTCTTTGAATTCTTTGACACTTTGTATATAACCAATCAGATTATATCAAGTTGACATCAATGAAAATACAATCCATTAACTGATTTAATGTCTTGCATTGACTTTCTACATTCCAGTGATCATCAACTTAACATATTCAAACATTCAATTAGTTATGCTCATCAATCTCTCCCTTTGGCATTGATGGAAACACACTACATTATCACACTATATTATTACTAATACAATATGAAATATAACATTTGTAGTTCATCAAACTACCAAACTTATTGTTTTGTAACCAATACAAATTTCTGTCTCTCGGTAAGCTCATATAGCTTAGATTTGTTTCTTGCAGAATACTTTCTTCAATCTTCAATCCATTCACTAGATAGATGTAGCAGCTTCTATTTTTTATGTTGACTCTCCCTTTGACTGTTCCTCTCATTGATCATCTCTTTTTTTTTACAACAATCTCTCCCTTTGTATAAATTATCTCATTTACATGTTACATCTCTCTCTTATGATGCTTCTCAGGATAATCTCTCCCTTTGTATGAATTCTCTCCTTTACATGTTAAATCTCTCCCTTATGATGCTTCTCAAGATAATCTCTCCCTTTGACAACAATGCCAAAGTAAACATTTAGCATGCCAAAGTTATATCCTTTCACCTTTTTATAATATACTCCTTGAATTTCCCTTTCCATTAGCAACATAGCTTTGTATTAGCCAAAATTTATTTCTAGTGCTCAGTGTGGATAAGTACCTTGTTGTGTACAAATCTATCTTTTCATTCCATCTCTTTTCTTTCATCAACATGAATGATCTTCTGATTTGTGTACAGGCTGGTGCAATCTCCTATTCAGCTTACTGATGGATAGAAAAGGGCTGGACCCCTAGTCTCTTTCTCAGGTACTCAAATGTATCTTTTAGAAATGGCTTGGTAAATATGTCAACTATTTTTTCCTTGGATTGAACATATTCCAGTATCACTTCTTTTTCTTGCACTTTTTGTCTTAAGTAATGATACTTGATTTCTATATGCTTAGTCTTAGCATGCATGATTGGATTCTTTGATATGTTGATTGCACTGGTATTATCACAATAGATAATCACTGGTTCAAGAATTTTCATATTCATACCTTCCAGTAATTGTTTGATCCATGCAATATTTGAGCAGTTTGCAGTAGCAGCCACATATTCTACTTCTATAGTAGATTGTGAGATGCATCATTGATTCTTGTTGATCCATGTGACAAGTCTATCACCCATGAAGAATGCTCCTCCAATTGTGCTCTTCATGTCATCTAGGTTTCCAGCCCAATCAGCATCTGTATAGACTTGTAGCTCAAATTTACCCTTTTTGTTATACCACAGGACATAGTCTTCGGTGTTCTTTAGATATCTCAGAATTCTCTTGACAACATTCATATGTGATTCTTTGGGATTAGCAGAGAATCTTGCAAATATTCCAATTGCATGTGCTATATCTAGTCTGGTATGAACAACATACATTAGTTTTCCAATCATTGAT
Organism: Thuja plicata; assembly: GCA_018584345.1. Lineage (NCBI taxonomy): Eukaryota > Viridiplantae > Streptophyta > Pinopsida > Cupressales > Cupressaceae > Thuja > Thuja plicata. Next base: position 5,324,029 of record MU223242.1, on the reverse strand, counting down.
CTATACAAGTTTTGATTTACCTCATTTGACTTATCTTCCTTTGTCAGCTTCCATCCGGTTTCCATAGGTATTCCAACTGGCTTGGAATCTTCCATCTTGAATATCTTCAACACTTCTTTGATGTATTTGGATTGTGTAATATATATGTCTGCATCTTGTTGAAGAATCTGTAGACGAAGAAAGAATTTGATCTCCCGAAACATAGAAATTTCAAACTCTTTTCTCATCTCATTAGCAAATTATTTACATAGCATATCATTGCCTCCAAATATGATATCATCAACAAATATTTCAGCAATTAGAATATTATCATCAGTATCTTCTTTTAAATACAGATTGCTATTTTCACTTGTTCTTACAAATCCAATGCTTATGAGATAGGAGTGAAGTCTTTCATACCAGGCTCTCAATGCTTGTTTCAATCCACACAAGGCTTTATGTAGTCTACATACCATGTTTCTCTTGTCTGGATCAACAAAACCTTCTAGTTTTTCAATGTATACCTCTTCTTCCAGTATTCCATTTAGGAATGCAGATTTGACATCCATCTAGTATACCTTGAATCCTTTGAATGCAGCATAAGCAAGTAATATTCTTACTCCTTCTAGTCTAGCAATGGGTGCAAAGGTTTCTCATTAATCAATACCTTCTTCTTGTGCATACCCCTTTCATACTAACCTTTCTTTGTTTCTTGTGACTTCTCCATTCTCATTCAGCTTGTTTTTTAATATCCATTTGGTACCGATGACATTCTTATCATTTGGTCTTGGTACTAGTGTCCATGTCTTGTTCTTCTCAATCTGTTTTGTTTCTTCATTCATAGCACTGATCTATTATTCATTTTCTAGTGCAGTCTTAATAGATTTAGGCTCAAAATCACAAATTAAACATCTAGTGCTCAATTACCTACTTCTTGTTCTCATTCTAGCCTTCTTGTCTCCTATGATCTGGTTCTATGGGTGATGTTTTCTTACATACTTGGAAAGTTTTGGTTCAACTCTATTTTCATCATTATGATCATCATCTTGACCTTCATTCTTATTTCCATCACTCAGAACATCATTTTGAGTATATTCCTAATTTTTGGTAATTGTAGCCTGATGCTCGGGTGCAATGTTCTATTTCTCAGGAGCGCTACACTGTTGCTCGGGTAGAGTGTCAGGTTCTTTAGTTTCAACAAACCTATTGTAGTCTTCTAGTTCTTTTCTTCTTTCCTTATCATTCTTCTCTGCAAATTCATCTATTCGTACATTTTCACTTTCAATGATCTTGTTAGAGGACTTGTTAATACATTTATAAGCCTTCCTTTTGGTGGAATACCCTAGAAAGATACCTTCTTCACTTTTGGAGTCAATTTTTCTATTTCTATCATCTTTCAAAATATAAAATTGACTATGAAAAATTCTAAAGTAACTTACATTGGGCGTGTAACCATACCATAGCTCATATGGTGTCTTCTTTGTACCCTTCTTCAATTATACTATGTTCAATGTGTAGATAGAAGTACTGACAGCTTCCCTCTAGAAAGTTTGAGTGATGCTTTTCTTAATCACCAGTGTTTTTTCACAATCAACAATGGATCTGTTTATCCTTTCAGCAATCCCATTTTGTTGTGGTGTTCTTGGTGCATAAATCTATCTTTTAATTTCATGCTCATTGCAAAAGTTAGTGAATTCATCTGAAATAAATTCCCCTCCTCTATCTAATCTTAAGCATTTTAATTCTTTACCACTTTATTTTTCTACCATATCCTTATACCATTTAAACATGTTGAATGCTTATGATTTATCTTTTAAGAACATAACTATCATAATTCTAGAATAATCATCTACAAAGAGAATGAAATACCTATCACCATAGTAACTCTTTGTCCTCATGGGTCCACATAGATCAGTATGGACTAATTCTAGAATGGAATTAGATGTATGTACTTTACTCTTGAAACTATACTTTGTCATCTTACCTTTTTGACAGATCTTACACATGATATGTTCAGGCTTTGACATGCTCGGTAAGCCTCTTACTTTCCTCTTATTGCTTATTTTTATCATGTTGTCAAAATTTACATGGCATAGTCTTTTATGCCACAACCATATATCTTCATTTATAGCCATCAAACAAGTGGTGTTTATATCGTCAAGATAGAAAAGGTTACCTTTTGTCTGCACACCAGTTTTGTTCAACCTTCCTGATTCATTGAAGATCTTTACCTTCTTATTCTCAAATTCTACTCGGTGACCTGTGTTATTCAGCTGTGAAATACTCAATAGATTATAATTAAGTCCTTTTACCCAGTATGCATTTTCATATTTGATCGGTTTATTCAACATTATTGTTCCTTTACCTTCAACTAGACAAGGTGTTTCATTACCCATTCTTACTAATCCACCATTATAGTACTCAAAAGTTTCGAACTTTTTTTTATCACCGGTCATGTGGTGAGTGTAGCCACTATCTATAATCCAAACATCATTCTTACTAACCTTAGACATGAGTGCAGTTTCTACATACCTTTCTTCTTTGTCTGAATCATCCTTCATGGCTACAAATACCATCTCAATGTCTTCATCAGATTCAATGTCAGTATCATCAACTCTATTCTCAACCAGGTAACAAGATTTCTTTCCTTTGTCCTTCTAGTCTTGGGTATCTCTTCTATCAAATTGTTGGTTGCTTTGATAATCTCTGTTATCACCTCGGTCAAACTTCTTTTCATATGATCTATCATTACTTCTGCCATCTTTTCTTCTATTATGACATCTTGGAGCAAAGTGTCCAACCTCTTTACAATTAAAACATACAAGTGGTAATTTACCTTTGTATCTACCTTTGTCTCTCTAAAATCTTCTATCCATTAGTGCTTCAATCTCATCAAGATCTTGATCATCACTATCACTTTCACTATCAGTCCTCATAGTGTGTTTATGACTTGATTTAGTTATTCTCAAAGAAGATTTGAATGCAGATTCTATAGATGGTAAGACACTATTATCAAAATTATTCATCTCAAATGAAATCAGTCTACCAATCAGACTATCTAGAGTAACAATATTGTTTGTAACTACTCTCATTTCTTGTATAGAAGATACTCTAATAGCATATACAAGAAGTAAGGTTCTTAGTATTTTACTTACCAATGTCTCTTCTTCAAGTACACCTCCAACTCCTTGGATAGAAATGACTACCTCTTTGATTCTACAGCTATAGTGAGTGATATTTTCTCCTTCTTTCATCCTTAGGTCATAAAACCTTCCTCTTAGGCTTTCTGTCTTGGCTCTTAGTACATTAGCATCTCCTCCATGTGCCAGCTTCAATTTATCCCACATTTGTTTTGCATAGGTGTAGGTTTTGACATCTTCAAACTCAACATCAGAGAGTGAAGAAGCAAGCTCTATCATCATGCAATTATGCTCATGCTTTTCTCTCAATTGATCAAGTGTGTGAGGTCCTGTAGGAAACACATATTCAGTATCTAGGTGTTGATTTATTGGAAATGAGATGAGTAACTGAGATGGGAGGGGTGAATCAGTTACTACAAAAACAAATCCAAGTCCCTTAGATGTCTTAAATAATATATCACTGTCACTCGGTCAATTAAAATATCCTGATTTAACTCGGAGAACCAATTAATTTTAAGATATTCAAAGTAATTATCCTTTAGAGATTATGTGTCGAAACATAAAGCATAAAGTAAATATCATGAACACAGATGACACTGATATTTAACGTGGAAACCCAATATGGGAAAAACCACCAATTGCAACTAGTTACCATTTTTTACTCTTTTGAAGTGAGCCCTGTTAGGAGCCAACCTTGTTAAAGGTTACAAACACATTGTAAGGTGTGACACACTATAAGGTGTGACCCTGTTAGACAATTTAATCACCCTATAAGGAGTGGCCTTAATAGAGGTCTTCAAACATGTCAATATGTAAATGTCACCTTGTGAGAGGATTTACAAAAGACTATTAAACCTACTCTGTTAAGAGATTTGAATCACTGCTACAATTGTTAGAAAGTAACAATGAATTGACATGATTATACATGTAACTATCTTTTCTGATTCAGATCTTACTCTGGTTGTAAACTGGATCCTCACTGATCAAATATTATATTGCAGCTCTGTCTGAATGATCTATCCTTAATCAGATTCCCATCTAATTTTGCCTATGCTCTTCATATCATATTCTCATCCACTAATTCAATAATCACACTTTTCACAATCCAAACTTGAACTAATATAAATATGATAGACCTTGTCAAGTCATCCTTAATAACCTTCCAACTAAACAATAAAAATCAAATCTGTCGGCTTCATATAACCAATTAAACATAAAATGTAATCATCTGTTAGTCAGCTGACACTAATTGTTTAACTCGGTCAATACTAAAATTCTTCAATGCCTGACCTTCACTGTAATGCTCAAGTGAACTCGGTAAGAACTGAATTTTTTCAATACCTGACTTCATTTGGAAAACACTAAGATTCACTTGGCATACACTAATTTTTCCTAGTTTGGATGCAGACATTTGTGTAACATCACTACATAAGTGCATATACATTTGTAACATCAATGAAAATACACAATTGAATAATTGTCATCAACAATCTCCCTCTTTGGCATTGATGGCAACACAACATGTCATAATACAAAGAATTTTAGAGCAACAATAAAATGAATCAAATTTTATTAATGTCCTTAGCTTCATTCTGATTCACATCCATAAACTCCCTCTATCATCAATCTCTAAAATACAGATTTCTCCCTCTTACATCAATCTTTATCTCTGATAAAGTTCTCCCTATGTCATCAATCTCTCTATCAGTAATCTCTCCATCAGTATTCATTATGACATACAGTAATCTCTCCCTCTTTGACAACCAATTACAAAGACACCAACTGACATATTCAATGAAGTTGTAATGTACCTGAATGTACTGATTCATATGCAATGAGATCTTAATAAAATGCATCAACATGTTTGATCTTTTCTATAGCTCGGTTGATGCATCACTAAACTGTTCTTTAGTGAGCCTCAGTTAGGGGAATCACCCCTAGCTTTCCTTTGAGATATAAGAATGCATCCTTAGGTAAAGGCTTGGTGAATATGTCTACAACTTGTTCTTTAGTATTCACATATTCCAACCTTACTTCTTTGTTATGAACCAATTCTCTCAAGAAATGATACTTTATTGCAATATGTTTGGTTTTGGTATGAATCATTGGGTTCTTTGAAATTTTAATAGCACTAGTTTTGTGACAGTAGATAATAACTAGTTCTTTGATTTCTTCCTTCATACTTGACAACAATTGTTTGAACCATATGATATTTGAACTATTGACTGCTGCAGCAACATACTCTGCCTCTGTTGTAGACTGAGAAATGCAGTTTTGTTTCTTGCTAGTCCAGGAGACTAACCTCTTTCCAAGAAAGAATGCTCCACCACTTGTTCTCTTCCTATCGTCAACACTTCCTACCCAATCAACATCAGTAAAATTCCTCAATTCAAAGTTTCCTCCTTTCTTATACCATAATCTATAATCTCCAGTACCTTTAAGATATCTCATAATCCTTTTGATAGCCATAAAATGATTTTCTCTAGGATTAGCTGAAAACCTTGCAACAATACCAACTGCTAATGTAATATCAGGTCTAGTGTGAACAACATATTTTAGTTTACCAATCATGGAATTGTAGGTAGTCTGATCTACCTCCTTTGGATCATCATCCTTAGACAACTTATGTCTAGTAGACATAGGTGTCCCAACTGGTCTGGAATCTTCCATTCCAAATGTCTTCAGTATCTCTTTGATGTATTTTGACTGAGTAATGTAGATACCATCCTTCATCTGATGAACTTGTAAACCAACAAAGAATTTGATTTCACCAAACATAGAAATCTCAAATTCCTTACTCAAAGCTACAGAGAATGCTTTGCATAAATCTTCATATCTAGTGAATAATATATCATCAACAAATATCTCTGCTAATAGTATCTTGTCTTTAGGGCCTTCTTTGATGTACAAGCTACTATTATCATTAGTTATCTAAAATCCAATACTTACTAGGTAACCATGTAGCCTTTCATACCAGGCTCTCGGAGCTTGCTTCAGTCCATACAAGGCTTTGTGTAGTTTGCAGACCATATTCTTCTTGTTAGGATCTACAAAGCCTTCAGGTTTCTCAATATAGACTTCTTAATCTAGTATTACATTCAAGAATGCAGACTTTACATCCATTTGATATACCTTGTATCCTTTATATGCATCATATGCCAGAAGATTTCTGACTCCTTCAAGTCTTTCCACAGGAGTAAAAGTTTCTCCATAATCAATACCCTCTTCTTGAGCATATCCTTTGCATACTAATCTGGCTTTATTTCTAGAAACTTCACCTTTTTCATTGATCTTGTTTCTAAAAACCCACTTAGTACCAATTGCATTCTTGTCTTTTGGTCTAGGTATAAGAGTCCAGGTTTTGTTCTTTTCTATCTGCTCAATCTCTTCATTCATTGCTTCTATCCAAATTTTATCATGTAATGCATCATTGATAGATCTAGGTTCAATTTCACTAAGAAAACATGTACCTTTTGTGTGCTAAAATTGTGTCACACTTCTATGAATCATTCCATTCAAGGTTTCTCAAAAATGAGGCCTCAAATATCGACTCATAGCTCCCTAGTCATGGAGTGCAAGGGTGTGTGATGGACCTTAGATTGACCTAGTTGTGCCCTTGCGAGTACAACATGAAATAAAAGATTCAATGCATGAAAATGAAAACTATTCAATATGATTGCAATGCATAAAAGGAAATTAATCTAAATGATAACAATGCATGATTATTCTATGAAAGGAAATATGAATTTAATCTAATATGAATCTAACCTACATGAATAGCCATGGATGCAAGAAGAAGAAGACAAGAAGAGAGAAGTTACAATATCCAAGCTAAAGTGCTCAAATTCTCCTCCAAAATTGCTCTCCAAACCTGCAACATAACAATACCTAAAAATTCTATATGAAAATGAGGAGAGATTTCCTTATATAAGAAAGTGAACGGTTGAGATTAAGAGGACAAAAGAAATGAGCAGTGGTGGAGATTAAATCTTGGTTGATCCATGTGCTCATTAAAGCAAAAAGCCCACCACTTAGAAAGATGTGAAGAAAAAGAGATTTTTATTTAATTTATTTCCTTTTTCAACAAAGAGGGATTTAAGTGGGGGTTTTATTTAATTAAAAGAGGGATTCTATTTTAATTAAATAAGATTATTTAATTTAATTAAAAGGGATATTTTAATTAAATGAGATAATATTATTTAATTAAGAGAGATTTTAATTAAATAAGATAAGATTATTTAATAAAAAAGAATTTTAATTAAATAAGATTATTTTATTTTAATAAAAAGGAATTGTTTTCTTTTAATTATATAAGATAATTGATTAAATGATCAAACCTTAGGAAATATTGAAATAATTGAATTAATTACGATTTGATCAAGGAATTTGATTTGAATTGAAAATGTTGCAAAGTATTGATTCAGAAATTTGATAAATAGGGGCCCATAGTCCAGGCAACCATTTTAGGGTGCATACATTTGCCCCTCTTTGACTAATGTGTGATCATTCTAGGAACACATGTAGTCAAAGAATGCAGTTGAAGTGTGAGATCGATTTGGGATCACAAAACAACACAGACATCAACACTGTTGTAAATAAGTAATTGACATCAAAACAAAGATAAGCTGATTGCAAAAAAGACAAGGTCAACCCCATTGTAAATAAGTAATTGACATATCTGAGCTAAGAATCTCAAGCAAGGTTGCCCCAAGTGGAACAAATGATAGGATTGATAAAGTTGAATCAAGGATTGAAGTTTGATAGGTACTGCCCCCTCGTGATCAAAATCGAAATGAGATAGAGGAGAAACAAAAAATTGATAAACTTGATCAAATCAAACTAAAGATAAGGTTCTTGATGTAAGATGAAAGATATAAGGATCAAAGAACCAAGGTAGAGCATCAAGCACAAAAGATTATGCCCCAAGGTTGACTTAGAGAAAAGAAGTGGGGTGAAAGCGAATGGAAGATAGAAGTTTGGAAGAGGTGGAAAGAAATGGAGAGAAGAAAGAGAATTTACCTTAAGAAAGATAATGCCCCAAAAGTAATCAACTGTTTAAGATAGAAATTTTTGATTGAGATCACGAAAGAAGATAAGGAAATGAAGATCAGAACATGATCACAGTTGATTAAAAGTCCACAAGAGAGATGAAGGAAACCCTCTCAAACTCATAATGAAACCTAAAATGGAAACTAATATGAGGTCTAACAATGCAAGCTACATGAAAATGCAAAGGTGTAATTGCAATAGAGCAACTGTAACATAGGACTTTGTGTTCATCATTCGTTAGAGAATGTTAAAGAACTTATTTTCATCATTGGGCCATTATTAACAGACATCAGAAAATCACACAATCATCACTAGTCACAAGTGCAACTATGAAGATATGAATGTGATTTATATCAGATTGGAATGTGGAAAGATTCTAACATAAGCATCAAGATGACTATGATGTTAGCTTACCCAATTTAATGTAGCAAAACCATGCTCGCATCAAGGCATAGAGGCTAGGATGACCAGAAGAACGGTTGTGCAAAAATAGTGAAGCATAAAGCAAGAAGCAAATAAAAACATGTTCTATTCCCCAAGTCCTCTAGCTATGCATCATGGAGAGACTTATGAGACAAGGACACTCAACGAAAATCAATAACAATCAACACACAAAGAAAAGATCATGACATAGCTCAAGCATTAAGTGTTGTGTTTAAAAATTTAAGTGTGTTAACTAATACTGAGTTCTGAGGATAAGGATCAAATTCTCACAAGTAGGTAAGACCACGTGACAAAATGGGGTAAGAACAAACTGATAAGTGTTGAAAAACACTCAATGTCAGTGGTTGTATTGAAAAAATATAGTTGGAGTGGTGTTGAAAAACACCATTTGTGAGGAGTCCTAAAGACTAACGGATCCAAGAGACCAAAGCTAACACAGTTATGCCCCCTAGACAAAGACAAATACCAATTCCAAACCAAGGCAACAAGGACAAGACATGATGGAGAAAGGCTAAGTGTCACAGACACGCGCTAAGAAATAGGGGTGCAAAGGCCTCAAGTAGCGCTCGTTTCTAGATTTTCACCACTTGGATTTTATTACAATTTTTTTTCTTTGATTTTTTTCATTTTTTTCTTCTTTTTTTTAATACTTTTTATCAAATTTTTTTGAATTTTTTCTACCAAGGCGCCTGTTTCCAGGTTTTCACCAAGGCACTTTTTCCATTTTTTTGAATTTTTTGAATTTTTGACTTTTTTGTATTTTTGGAATATATAATTTTTTTTGGAGATACATCAAAGTGCCTATTGCTAGGTTTTCACTAAGATGGTCATTTTTTCAGGACATTTTCTAATTTTTAGAAATTTTTGACAATATATCATTTTTTTGAATTTTTTCAAGATCAATAATTATGTACAAAGGAAGCCCCCAAACAGAATGGGCATCATAGATAGAACTTCTTCAGGTGCAAGACATTGATAGGCTTAGGGAGATGCTCTCCCTTTTCTGTAGACAATAAATAAGCACCTAACCCAAAAGCTATTGTAATGATGTAAGGTCCAAGCCATTTAGATTCAAATTTGCCCTTTTGATTTCTATGTTGTTGATTCTTAGGATTTTCACGTAGGACAAGATCTCCAACTTGGAATTCTCTAGGGTGAACCTTTTTGTTGAAGGCTTTGGACATGCGCTTTTGATAAACCCTCATATGGTCAAATGATGCTTGACCTTTCTCATCTAGAAGTTATAACTCTTGAAGTCTCATGGCACGGTAGTCTTCATCTGTAACTAGACCATGGAGGGAAACTCTAAGTGAAGGAATCTCAACCTCCAAAGGTAACACTGCTTCAGCACCATATGAAAGGGAAAAAGGAGTAGCCCCAGTAGGAGTACAAATACTCATTCTATAGGCCCACAAAGCCAGATTTATTTGTAAGTGCCAATCTCTACCATTCTTATAGATTGTTCTATGTAAGATTTTAAGAATGGTTTTGTTTGATGCCTCTGCTTGACCATTTTCTTGCGGGAAGTAAATGGAGGACCAATGTTTAATCTTGAATTTCTTGTAGAGTTGTTTAAGGTCCTTATTTTTGAATTGACCTCCATTGTCAGTGATAATCTCGAAAGGCACTCCATATCGATAGATGATATGGTTCAGAATGAATAGGGAGAATGTCTTTCCCGAGGCAACATAAAGTGGGACAACTTCTACCCATTTAGTGAAGTAATCAGTAGCAGTGATAATAAACTTGTGTCCACCTAATGAGTTGGGATGAATTTTCCCAACAAGATCAAAGGCCCAGTGCTGAAATGGCCAATGAGAAATAGAAGGAATAAGCTCCCTACCTGGAGCATGTATCAGGTTACCATGTTTTTGACACTTTTCACATGACTTTGCAAAATCTACTACATCAATCTGCATCGTAGGCTAATAGTATCCCACCCTAAGCAACCTATGAGCCATGGAAAGACCATTGGAATGTCCCCCATAGATGCCCTCATGAATTTCAACTAATGCTTGGTCAGATTCTTCCTTTTCTAAGCATATAAGAAGTGTTCCATCTAGACCCCTCCTATACAAATCACCAGCGATAAGGGAATGGCGAGAGGCATTTTGGGTAAGGTTTCTACATTTAGATCGGTTAAAGGTTTTAGGTATAATGCCATCACAAAGGTATGAGTAAATGGCACCATAACAGGATGATTCATGACCAACAAGGGTACAAATGACATGGCTTTCTTGGGAGTCATAGATAGGGTGATGTAGCTCTTCCATCAGGAATTCAAATTTTGATTCATGTTGCTCTAACTAAAGGAGTGAAGCAAGTGTAGCCATAGCATCATCTAATTTGTTTTATGCTCTAGGTATTTGCTAAAATGTGATGAATGTGAAGTATCGCTTCAAGGAATCAACCATTTTCTTATAAGGTACCATTTTCTCATGTTTTGTTTGATATTCATCATTAACTTGGTTGATTATCAACTATGAATCCCCATAGATGTGTAACTCTGTGATTCTCCATTCTATGGCCATCTTAAGTCTATTGGTCAAAGCTTCATACTCAGCAGTGTTGTTTGTACATGGGAACAATAATTTTTAAGACTTAGGGTTCATGTACCCATGATGAGAAACAAACAACACACCAGCTCCTGAACTGTTTTGCATAAAATATTCATCAAAGAACATCTTCCATGTTCTTTCAGTCATATACATGAGGTGCTCATCTGGGAAGTTATCTTGAATAGGTGCAGTGTCTTGTATTGGGAAATTATCCAATTGATCTTCAATGGCTTGTCCTTTGATCGCTTTATGCTCAATGTACTCTATGTCAAACTCTGAAAGTATCATCATCCATTTAGCAAGTCTACCTGTGAGAGCAGCCTTACTTAGCAATTACTTGAGTGGATCTATTTTTGCTATGAGGTGTATAGCGTGCGCAAGCATGTAATGTCACAACTTTTGGGAAGAAAACACAACTGCAAGGCAATCTTTCTCAATGCTAGTGTAGTTAACCTCATATGAAACAAGAGTACAGCTAATGTAGTATATTGCTCTTTCTTTCCCATTTTCATCAAGTTGAGCAAGTAATGCCCCCAAGGATGATTATGTCACTAAAATGTATAGAATAAGTGGTTTCCCTGGGATAGGAAGCATTAAAGTAGGAGGATTTTCCAAGTACTTCTTGATTTGATCTATGCTCTTTTGGCAATCCTCATTCCAAACACATTTAACTCCCTTATGTAAGTTCTTGTTGAAGGGTTGAGCTCTATCTGCCAATTGTGAAATAAATCTCCTTATAGATTGAAGACGTCCTTGAAGACTCCTCATTTGAATAATGTTTCTAGGAGGTGGCATATCCATGATTGCTTGGACTTTTTCAAGGTCCACCTCTATTCCTTTTGCTGAAATGATGAAGCCAAGTAGTTTTCCAGAGGTGACTCCAAAAGCACACTTTTTAGGATTTAACCTCAGTTGAAATTGTTCTATACGATCTAGAATGAATTCTAAATCATCCAAGTGTGTGTCTCTTTGTTTAGACTTGGCCAAGGTGTCATCCACATAATCTTCCATGTTTTTATGCATCATGTCATGAAAAATGGTTGTCATAGCTCGTTGATAGGTGGCTCCTGCATTTTTTAATCCAAAAGGAATAACGTTCCAACAATAGGTACCCCATGCACAAGTGAATGCAGTCTTTTCTTGATCTTCAAGAGCTATCTTAATCTGATTATATCTAGAAAAACCATCCATCAAAGAATAAATCTCATAACCTGCAGTCATATCCACTATCATATCTATATTGGGTAGTGGATAGTCATCCTTTGGGCATGCTCTATTGAGATATTTAAAATATATACAAAATCGAATGGATTTATCATGTTTAGAAACTAGTACAATGTTTGATATCCATTTAGCATAGGCGATAGCTCTTTTGAATTTTGCACCAAGGAGTTTCTCTAATTCTGCTTTGACTAGGAGAGCTATGTGAGGATGCATCTTTCTCAATTTTTTCTTAACTGGTTTGACACCTGGAGCTATAGATAAGTGATGCATGATAAGATTAATGTCCAACCCTGGCATATCAAAATGATTCCACGCAAAATTGATCTTTTTTTTCTGTAAGAACTTAGTGTAAGCTTCCTTTTCTTGAGGTGACAAGGACTCAGCCAAGTGTACTATTTGTGGAGCTTCATATGTACCCCAATTAACTACTTGTGTTGGTTTAATAAGCACTAAAGATCTATCTTGAAAGTAGCTAGGGAGACAATCAAGTACCTCATCCTTAAGTGCCTCAGAGAGGTTTTCACCTTTGGATACGTCATTTTTTTTACTTTTTTTGGTTCTGACACCACCACATAGTGGTTTTCGCCATCAGAACTCCTATTCTTTTGATTTTCTTTTCTTTTAATCTTGTGACTAAGGTACTTGATGTCTGGCTCTGTCATACTGGTAGCCAGTTCACTGGTGGAAGAGACTACAAGCTCAATGGCATTTAGGTAATAGGCTATATCATAATCATTTTGGAATGTTAAGAGCTCAGGTTCTTGATAGCGTTGGGACCAGTCAATGAGGTCGGGATGAATAAGAGGTAAGTCAATGACTGGTTAAAGGTTATAAATGTGAATGATATTATCATTGGTGACCAAAGAGTTAGAGTCCATCAAGCATCCCTCTAAGATACCCAAATCAGGATTCATCTTAACAAGTGAAGAATCGTCTGCTAAGACAACACATGGGTTCAAAACCTCTAACCCTACACATGACTCGTTGGCTACCTTGGGTTGAGAAATATAAGTGTGTATAACATCAACATCTCTATCAACTATAGAGGACTCAGAAAAGGAGTCCCATTCATACTCATGTGAACTTGTATCTGAACTGCGACTAGGATTCTTACACCATAAATTTTTGGGACATCTTGATGTAGAAGGTCTAGTTTCATCAAAAGTAGCACTTTCTCTTTCCATTAAATGAACAATTTTCTTTCATTGACACTCTCTCAAAGGATCTTCTATATCTGATTCTTGTTCTAAAGTTGCAACTGATGCATGGGTGACTAAAATATCTGAATCTCCCCAAAGGAGATTAGTGGAAGGGACCCAATCTTCACACATATCTTGTTGATTTATCAAGTTAGGTACATACTCAGGCTCATCTTCACTATCTGACTCATCAAAGAGAGGGTTAGTGCACTTGTTTTAATTCTCAAATCCTAGGCCAACCGGTTTCTTGGACTTGTGTCCAAATTGAGCATGATCAAGAGGTTCGGATCTAGCATCCAAATTGTGATTAAGAGGGCCATATCTAGCATAGCCCATCTGTCTGACAAAAGTATACCCTCTTCCATAAGCCTTAGGAGAGGGAGAGAAGTTCTCATTGTGCATATATTTTTCTTCTCTATAGATCCAGTCTCTAACAAATTTCTCCTCTTTCTCATCTTGGATAGGCACTGATGATTCTACAAATGTGCCAAATAAAGTCATAGCTGAAGATGAAGGTTTATTTTCTTGTGAAGGCTTTCCATAAGACCAAGGTGAAACTGGTAATGTTGTAAGGGAGTTGATTTGATACCCCCCCATGCCAAGGTCTATTTTTTTAAGCTTGTCTTTGCATTCAACTAAATTTGTATCAAAATCTTCTACTTCTATATTAAGGGGAACATGAGTTCCTGCTGAAATTGAATTGACCGATAAAGTGTTATCCCCAGGTATACAAATCTTTATTCCATTGTAGGGGAACTTAACACACTGATGGTAGGTAGACAACACTGCTTGCATATCATGAATCCATGGTCTACCAAGTAAGATATTATATGCAAGGGGTCCAGCATCAACTATTTGAAATACAATATCCTTTTGAACAGGGAAAATCCTAACAGGAAGGACGACCAACCCCTTGGAACTGCTTTCTACCTCATCATAGGCTTTGATAGTGATCCTTTTCCTTATATCTATAACTTCTTCAAAATAACCTAACTCTTTCAACAAAATGAATGAACAAATATTTATCCCAACACCCCCATCTATCAATACGCGCCTAACACCGGTTTTGTGGATCATGACCTCAATATGAAGAGAAAGATTGTGTGGGTGGCTCAATGCTTTATCATCGTCTTCTAAAAATGTAAAGTAATGATGGCTAGTAATGTGATTAACCATGTTCTGGAATTGATTGACATCTAAGTTGTTGGGGATGTTCATCGTGCGCAAAGCATCCTCAAGGATTTGCTTATGTCTTGTGGACAACTCTAAGATCTCAAAGATCAAAATCTAAGTTAGGGTTCTTTGTAACTGATCAACAAGATTGTAGTTTGACTTAGGATTGACAGCTGGTTTCAAGGTGACAGGCTTGGATGTTACTTGCTTAGGTTTACTAGATTGGCTTGAATTGGGTCCTCTAATGATAATGGGACCTTAACTCTGTGTGACAACATTAAGGGGTTGAGATGACCTTCTAGAGTTGGGACCCCTTAGCACCACAACAGGTTCTTCATCAAAATAAGGAAGAGAGTCCTTGTCTAGATCATAACCATAGGGATCTCTACCCCTCATCATATTGACATTCTCTTCTACAAATTCAAGCATGTTAATAGTATTCTCCACATCTATGTAGGTATAATTGATCTCAACTTTACTATTCTTAGCTTTAGAGCTTTCCCCCTTTTCATATTTGGTTAAAGATTCCTTGAATGCCTTATGATCGACGTTGGTGTTCAATTCATCTATTGTAAGTTGTCCACTCTCAATGAGATCTTGAATCATATGCCTGAGTTTATAGCAATGTTCAATTTCATGTCCAATACCATTATGAAATATGCAAAAGGCCTTCTCATTGTACCAATGTGGCTTAACTTTAAGTATACAAAAAATTTTAGGATCTTGAGTATGTACAAGATTATTAGCGATAAGTTTCTTTAAAATATCCTCATATGACTCACCAAGTTTTTCAAATTGATGCCTTTCCTTCTCAGGCTTACCTTGGTAGCTTGGCTTACTCTCTTTTTGATTAGATGTATTGAGCTTCATGGCTTGAAAAACACTAGATAAGTGGAGCGTAGATTGATCTTTAGGTTGGGAGGAATCCACAACTCCATCATTAACCACTTGTTTGTTCTTATTCCAATGTTGGTTCTTCCATTTATCTTTGTTAGATTTGTTTTTTTGACCATTATTGTTGTTATTATGTCCATGTTTGGTCAAAATTCCTTGTTCTCTTAAAACATCTTCAATCCTACATGTGGTTTCAACCATGGTGTCAAATGAATCAAAAACCATTTTCTTAACTTCATACCACAATTTGGGAACCAAATTGCTAACAAGGATGTCAATCTTTTCATTTTCAAGAATGGTTCTAGAATAGCAAGAGTATTTTTGCCTCCACCTTTGCAAGAAAGCGACAAAGGATTCCCTTGGTTCTGCTTTAAGTTACATAAGTCAACAAGGTGATAGATCTTGATAGATTGTAAGAAAAGTGTTGAACAAATCTTTGAACAATATCTTTGAAAGTCTTAACAGGGGGAGTTATATTGGTGAACCATTCCATTTCTTTTCCCTTAAGACTTCTTTGGAATAACCTCGTGAGATAAGAGTCATCTTGAAGGAACTCAAAACTAGTGGTATAAAATTGGCGCACATGATCATGTGGATCTCCATTCCCATCATATTTGTCATATTAAGGAATTTCAACCTTTCTAGGGAACTCCTTCATGTAAACACTCTTATCAAAAGGATTATGACAAATCAAGTCTAGTGAGAAAGAATTCTTAGGTACCAACATCTTTTCCATCATTCTCTACATTTCTTTGATCACCTCATTGTGAGACAAACCTTTCTTCTTAATATTTTTATCCACATCAAAGTTGTAAGGGACACTAGCACCCTTGTTGATTAAACTTTCTAGGAACTTATCCTTGTTTTTCTCCAAATATTTCTCCACATACTGTTGGAAAAGTGGTTCTTGATGCATTTTCATGAAATCTTGGGAGGTGCAATCAAAGTTTGAGATACTACCCCCATATTGTGAACCATAATGAGCATTCTAGGAAGGTTGTCTTGAGTTCCTAGGAGGTGTTTGTATCCTATAATGATCATGTCTAGAAACCCCTCTCCCTCTAGGGCTAGGAGATCATTATGGCAATCTTGAATGTCTCCTACTTTGTGGAGTCCTAGGAGGAGTGGATGGAGGAGAACTGTTTCCACCACTAACATGCATATTGTTGAATGGATCATTGAGTTGTTGAGATAGGAGCCTATCTTGCTCCTCTTGAAAGGCTTTCCTTTCCATTTCTACCAAAGTCTGTCTCTCCAACTCTAGGCATCTAATTTGTTCTTCCTTATGAGTTTGTTCTTCTAGGAAGGCTTTCTTTTCATGCTCAATCCTCTTAATCCTTTCGTTCATGTAACCTGAAGAGGTCTTGAGTAGTGAACTTGGTCTCAAATTTCTAAACATGTTGTTGGTATAAGTTGTATTGACATGAGTGTCATAAGGTTCATCTCCTTGGTTCTCGTGTTATGATAACTCATTGTCATAAGCATGTCTTTTACCTTTCTCTCTCTCAGCCCTTTGGTGTGCATCTGGATATCTTGTTGAAATAAGGGGTGAGACTGGTCTACTGTTATGAGAGGAACCACTGAATGAAATGGCATCTCTACTCTTCGCAAATATATCATCATACCGTTTATCCATGGCTTCCCTTTCTCTCCAAGTCATTGTGTACCTCATATCCATAGAAGAGTGAGAAGATGCCAAGGGGATACCCAACTCACTAAGATGACTCTTGGAATCAAACCACACTTTCAAAGTATTCCTAGGTGATTGATCAAATATGGGTTCTTTTTCCTTATGTCTTTGGCGAGTTTGTACTAAGGGTAATTTGTTAAAGACCACTTGAGGTCATTTTCCTTGACTTACTTGATATCTTGTTGTAACTGGCATGAAATAAAAGGTACTAGCTGATAAGATGACCCTAAGAAAAATTGGTACCAAACTAGGATAGTAAAGGGATTAACTTGTCCAAAAAGAGGTGATAAGATAGAAAATTGCAAGAGGCGTAAGTCAACACTACCACAGAGGTGCCCAATAAACAGGTGAATACCTTAACACATATGGATCAGGAGGATGATCTCACCCAAATTATATTTATTGAAATTGAATATATATGAAAGTGGTCTGAAAAGAGACTACCAAAACTCTCCAAGTGTGTTATCAAAGAATCTAAAGGTTTATCTTTTCAACAAGGACGGTTTCTAGCTTACCAAGCTCCAAGCAAGGTCACTTGTGAAATAAAAGATCACTAATCCAAGAGGTCAAAAATGCAAGAATCCAAAGCATAAACAAGCTTCTAATAGTGGGGTAAGTAATCCAATCTGACCTGAATCAACCAGGGAAAACTGGAAATGACAGGAAAACAATCAAGCAAGTGGGCAGATGACAGCAAATAACTCACTGGAAGACAGTTTTATGTGACAAAAAGCTTTCTCGTGTGAGGATTAGCATAGGACCGTGAAACAAAATGCATAGAGCCACACAAAGAAAGACCAGAATGGTGTGACGGGATAACAGTAAACTGACAACAGGTTTGCAGAATATCACGCGAGGATTCTTAGAGAGCCGCACAAGAAAATGCAGCGAGCCGCGTGAGGAAACAGTTTTCTCGCATGAGGGAAGGCAACAAAACTTAGTATTCATTTGTTTTAGTTGACCAACTAGATGCATTAATAGATTTTATCATTAATCAAGCACGCAGAACAACAATTAGGGAGTTCAAGCAATAGATGCCTTCAAACAATGAGCAAGGGACATAGCAACCTTGCACATGAACATAGATAGTGTCATAGTATTTCTACTCCATAAAGATTCTACTTGTGTATGTTCTCAAAAAAATTTCCAATCACGCACATAGTCCTAAAGAATAAAAAGTTGGTTGTACTATGGTTCTTAGTAATGGCTTGACTCTTCAACTTTTGCAATCTCAAGTGGGTGAAATCCAATCCTAACACACCGAGGTTTTGACATAGTCTGAGAATTTAATCAATTAGGAACTATTGAGGAGATCTGAAAACCCAACAAGAAACCACACCCATGGAGATTTCTTCCACAAGGACATTTATATAGTGGTTGTTTCTACCACAGTGAAAATGGCTATTACCGCTTTAGGTTTCGTCCACATGGTTTACCCAATAAAGGGAGTGTCCACTATGGTTAACCCTCTCTAACAAGGAAGACTCACAATATGAAGCACATGGGGACTTAGTTCGGATTCAAGGGTTCCAAATTTTTGATTCTCCCAAAAGGGAAAATAGCATAATCCACTAGCCTCTTCACCTCACCCAAACATAGTAAGAAATATTAATTGACCCACTAACTTGAAATCACCTCACCCAAGGTTCGTATATCAACAAAAAGGACCACCAATCTCAAGAGAGAAAGTACCAATCAAAGTTGAAGATTAAACCAAGTTTGAAGTAATGACAAATCCTTCCCTACCTATAAGGGAATCTATTGTCAAGAAGAGCTTCACATGTAATACAAGCGAATGAAGCCCACTCTCTCAAGATCACCACAAATAGTGTTCATAGGGCCTAATTACTATGTGAAACATATATGCAAGAAAGCAAATCTAGGTTCAAATTTTATAGCACCAATTGGAAATGTGATCTATGAAAGCAAGAAACACTCAAGCTAAACACATGAGAGGTTCAATTTTATTTCCAAAATCCAAATTTTATAGAGATGTAACAAAATACCTCAATTCCAAAGCAACGCAAACGTTTTGTTGTTTATCCACACAGGTCCAAATCAGCAACAGCAACAACAAATTAGAAACCACTAGAAATAGTAAACATTTATGGTTAGAGATCAAAGATATAAAATATAGCAATAAAAATTAGATCTCTGGTGTGAAATCTCGCGTGAAGATTCTCAGAGTGTCACGTGAAGAGTCACAGATAGCCATGCGAAGATTTGCAGAATCTCGCGCGAAGAAACGCACGGACAAAAATTTTTTTTTATAGAAAATAGTGAACAGATTAGATCACTGTCTGGCGTCAGATGTCATGTGAAAATTTGCACAAAGCCGCATGACAAAACATAGCAAGCCATGCAAATAAATGCATAGATCAGTAAAAACTCGCCTGCAGACTGGCAAAATATCACACAAAAATTCCCTGCAAAAGTACAGAAAGTACAGAAAATACAGAATTCCAAAAATAAATTACAAAAAATAAATATAGTGACAGAAAATGAATCTTCTGCCCCATGATGGGCACCAAAGAATTGTGTGCTAAAATTGTGTCACACTTCTATGAATCATTCCATTCAAGGTTGCTCAAGAATGAGGCCTCAAATATCGACTCATAGCTCCCTAGTTGTGGAGTGCAAGGGTGTGTGATGAAGGCCCTCAGATTGACCTAGTTGTGCCCTTGCAAGTACACCATGAAATGAGAGATTCAATGTATGAAAATGAAAACTATTCTATATGATTGCAATGCATAAAATAAAATTAATCTAAATGATAACAATGCATGATTATTATATGAAAGGAAATATGAATCTAATCTACATGAATAGCCATGGATGCAAGAATAAGAAGACAAGAAGAGAGAATTTGCAATATCCAAGCCAAAGTGCTCAAATTCTTCTCCAAAATTTCTCTCCAAACCTACAACATAACAATACCTAAAAATTCTATATGAAAATGAGGAGGGATTTCCTTATATAGGAAAGTGAATGGTTGAGATTAAGAGGCAAAAAGAAATGAGCAATGGTGGAGATTAAATCTTGGTTGACCCATGTGCTCATTAAAGAAAAAATCCCACCACTTAGAAAGATGTGAAGAAAAAGAGATTTTTATTTAATTTATTTCCTTTTTCAACAAAGAGGGATTTAAGTGGGGGTTTTATTTAATTAAAAGAGGGATTTTATTTTAATTAAATTAGATTATTTAATTTAATTAAAAGGGATAATTTAATTAAATGAGATAATATTATTTAATTAAGAGATATTTTAATTAAATAAGATAAGATTATTTAATAAAAAAGGAATTTTAATTAAATAAGATTATTTTATTTAATAAAAAGGAATTGTTTTCTTTTAATTAAATAAGATAATTGATGAAATGATCAAACCTTAGGAAATATTGAAATAATTGAATTAATTACGATTTGATAAAGGAAATTGATTTGAATTGAAAATGTTGCAAAGCATTGATTCAGGAGTTTGATAAATCGATAAATTGATAAATAGGGGCCCATAGTCTAGGCGACCATTTTAGGGTGCATACACCTTTAATTTTGTTTCTTGTCATTATACCTTTTGTTTGATCTCCAATTATTTTCTCAGGTGCATGATGCCTTCTGACATATTTGGCAAGTACAGGATCCTTCCTTCTTGATTATGGGCTTGCTCCACTATGTTCACCATGCTCAAATATTATGTCCTTTTCTTCTGTCTAATACTCGAGTTCCACTGTCTAAGACTTGAGTGTCATTGTCTGTGACTCGATTTCTTCTATCTGAGACTCAGTTCCCTCTGTCTGAGACTCAGTTTTCTCTTCTAGAAGCTCGGGTTGCACACATTGTAATACAATTTGAACTATTGAATTTAATAGTTGATAAGATTGTTGTCCAATTACCATTGCTTGTGTCTTAGGTATAGTATCAGGTTCATAATACACAAATTTTATGTAGTGCTCAGGCTCTTTACTACTTTGTTCTTCACATCTTTTTGCAAACTCATCAATCTTTACATGTACACTTTCTATGACTTTATGAGTAGCAAGATTCAAACATTTATATGCTTTGCTTTTATAGGAGTAGCCTAGGAATATGCCTTCATCTCCTTTTACATCAAATTTTCCATTTATTGCTTCCTTTAAGATGTAACATTTACTTCCAAATACTTTGAAATAATGAACATTAGGTTTGTAGCCATACCATAATTCAAAAGGTGTCTTCTCAGTACCTTTCTTTAGTTAAACTCAGTTCAAGGTATGAATTGTAGTGTTGATGGCTTCCTTCCAGTATTTGGTAGCAACATTATTTTCAATCATTAAGTTTCTTGCACAATCCATGATGGATATGTTTCTTCTTTCTCTATACCATTTTGTTGTGGTGTACCAAGGGCAGATACTTGTCTCCTTATTCCTCTTCCATTGCAAAATTCATTGAATTCATTATAAATAAATTCTACTCTATCAGAACTTAGGCACTTCAGTTTCTTTCCTATTTCCTTTTCAACTCTAGAAGGGTATCATTTGAACTTCTGAAAAGCTTCTAATTTTTCTCTGAGATATATAATAGTCATCATTCTGGAATGATCATCAAAAAATAGAATAAAATACTTATCTCTAGTGTAACTTGTTATCCCAATTGGTCCCAAAAAATCAATATGTACCAATTCCAAGACTTCTTCAGTATTATAGTTCTTTCTCTTGAAACTAGATTTGCTCATTTTTCCAATTTGACATTGTTTGCATCTTGCTAATTTAGGTTTCTTTAAAATAGGAATACCTCTTACTCTTTTGTTCTTTCTTATGTTAACCATGTTTTCAAAGTTCACATGACACAAACTTTTATGCCATAACCAGCTTTCTTCTACTTGTGCAATAAAACATGAACTTTCATTGAGATCGAGATAAAATAGATTACCTTTTTGTTTTCTTTCTAGTTTCGACTAGGTTTCCTTTACCATCTAGGAGCTTGGCCTTACCATTCATGAATTCTACCTTGAGACCAATTTTATTCAGTTGTGCCACACTTAGTAGATTTTTCCTTAGTCCTTCAACCCAATAAGCATTATCACATTTAATTCCTTCAGTTAGAGGAATACAACCTTTACCCTTCACATAGAAAGGTTCATTATTCCCAAAACTAAAACTCTCGCCATCATAGTGCTCAAGAGTTTCAAATTTTGTTTTATCACCAGTCATGTGGTGAGAACAACCACTATCAATTATCCAAGTGTCATTTTTTCTAATATGAGAGAAAAATGTAGTCTTTTCATCATCTTCATTATCTGACTCATCCTTAATAGAAATGTAAACCATTTCATCTCCATCTCCATTACTATCAGAATATTTAACAATATAACAAGATTTCTTACCTTTGTCCTTTTAGCTTTTGTAACTATTGAAATCTTTCTTGCTTTTATATTTTTTGAAATTTCTCTCATCTTTGTCGTCTTTGTTAGGACACTTAGCAACAATGTGCCAGCCTCATTACATTGAAATCAAATCAATGGTATTCTTTCTGTGTATTTACCTTTTCCTTTGGCATCTCTCTTTGCAAGTAGTGCTTCAATGATTTCCATATCTTTGTCATCAGATTCATCATCAGTATCACTATCAATCTGTTTACTTTTAGAGTATCTATCCTTCGATCCAAGGTTTAATTTAGCTTTGGATGCAGACTCAAGATTGCTAGTGTTAGAAGAATAATTGTCAAAATTGTCCAACTCAAAAGATGATAGCCTTCCAATCAATGCATCTAGAGATATATCATTACTACACCTCATCTATTGAATATCTAAAACTCTAATTTCATATATAGTAATTAAATTTCTCAATACCTTACTAACCACTATTGTGTCTTCAATTGTTCCACCTATGGCTTTGATGGCACTTACACTTTTCTTGATTCTTTCACTGTATTTTGTAATGTTTTCTCCTTCTTTAATTTTCATCATATCAAACTGACCTCTGAGACTCTCTTCTTTGGCTCTCTTTACATTTTCATCTCCTCCATGAATATCATGTTGTTTGTTCCACATATCAAAGGAATTAGGGCAGTCCTTGACTTCATCAAATTTTGAGTAGCTGAGTGAAGAAGCTATATCAATCATCATTACGTTATGATTCTTCATGTTCACCATCTATTCCATAGTCAAAGGTACCAGTGGTTCCACATATTTGTTATCTAGGAACTAAAAACCACCATCTCCAATAGTAGATAAATGTAGCTTCATCAGTTCCTGCCATGTCTAGAAGTTGTCTTTGTTAAGCTTGGGGATCTCCCTTCTGTAAGATATCTTTGATCTTTAGCTTAGGCCTTTAAACCTTCCCTATAAGCACTTGGAGCTCTGATACCAATTTTTGGAAATTAGATGAGTAATTGAGAGGGGAGGGGTGAATTAGTTACTACAAAAACAAATCCAAGTCCCTTAGATGTCTTAAATAATATATCACTCTCACTCGGTCAATTAAGATATTATGTTGTAACTTGGAGAACCAATTAATCTTAAGATATTCAAAGTAATTATCCTTTAGAGATTATGTGCAGAAACATAAAACATAAAGTAAATAGCATGAACATAGATGACACCAAGATTTAACGTGGAAACCCAATATGGGAAAAACTGTCAATTGCAACTAGTTACTATTTTTCATTCTTCTGAAGTGAGCCATGTTAGGAGTCAACCCTGTTGAAGGTCACAAAACACACTGTAAGGTGTGACCCTATTAGAGGATTCAGTCACCCTGTAAGGAGTGGCCTTGTTAGAGGTCTTCAAACACTTCAATATGGAAATGTCACCTTGTGAGAGGATTTACAAAAGACTATTAAGTCTACTCTGTTAAGAGATTTGAATCACTTCTACAATTGTTGAAAAGTAACAATGGATTGACCTGATTGTACATGGAACTATCTTTGCTGATTTAGATCATGCTCTGGTTGTAAACTAGATCCTCACTGATCAAATATTCTATTGCATCTCTGTCCAGATGATCTATCCTTAATCAAAATCCCATTTGATTTTGCCTTTACTCTTCATATCATATTCTCATCCACTAATTCAATAATCACACTTTTCACAATCCAAACTTGACCTAATATAAATATGATAGACTTTGTCAATTCGGCCTCAATAACCTTCCAACTAAACAATAAAACTCAAATTTGTCAGCTTCATATAACCAATTAAACATAAAATGTAATCATCTGTTAGTCAGCTGACACTAACTGTTTAACTCAATCAATACCAAAATTCTTCAATGCCCAACCTTCACTGTAATGCCCGAGTGAACTCGATAAGGACTGAATTTCTTCAATACTTGACTGAGTTTGGAAAACATTGAGATTCACTTGGCACACACTAACTGTGCCCGGTTTGGATGCAGACATTTGTGTAAGATCACTACATAAGTGCATATGCATGTGTAACATCAATGACAATACATAATTGAACAATTATCATCAACAATGAGTAACATCACTACCAATACCTGATAGGTGGAGTCTTATTCTTCTTTTCCATGATGCAAAGTTGTCTTTGTTCAACTTGGGCACATCTCATTTTTTCATCTTGTGATCTTTTGCTTGAGCTGTTAAACTCCCTTTTGAAGCACACAAGCTCTAATACTAATTGTTAGAATAACTAAGAGGGGGGGTGAATTAGTGACCTCAAAAATATTCCACTAAATCAACCCAAAAACTTAGTACCACAATATTAAGCCTCTAGTTATCTTCAGTCCTACAAGATGAATGCTTTCAAATAATCTTAAAAAATAACTACTACTCAGAGTTTACTTTTAAACCTTATTCTTACTGTTTACCGATTAGTAGTATTTTATTTACTGAAATGCAGTAAATGACTTAGTGTATACCTATCAATCCATATTTAGTAATGTGTTATGCAAAACAATAAAGTAATGACTCATAAACACATTTGACACATAGATTTTTAACGTGGAAACCCTGTTAAGCGAAAAACCATTGGGACTGGTAACCCAAAATTTTCACTCTTCTGAAGTGAGCTCGGTGAAGAGTCAACACTATTAAAGGTTACAAACACATTGTTAGGTGTGACCTTGTTAGAAGTTTTAAATAGATTAGTTTGTCACTTGATATCTAGCATCTCTATGTTACCTTTATGACCAAACCCAGTGTAGTTTGTCAATTGGTATCTGGCATCTCATGCTATCTTTGTGATCAATCTTTTTGATACTCCTTAGGATTTATCTCAATATAGAAAGGATTGTTAAGTCCTACTTGGTTAAGAGACTTTCTAATCCAATGGTTAAATTGAAATAGTAAATGATCTATTCACATACACAACTATAGACTTGCTGATTTTTAGATCTATTGTAAGCTCGTAATACCTTTCTGATCAATGTATCTTTTCAATACCTTTTATCCACTTCTTTCTTCTCGGTGATTTTGTGCTTTGTTGCTCAGTGTCCACAGAATTAGCTTTGTTCTTCAGCTTGATTGATTAGGTCTAATTGAAGTTGTTCTTCATCATTTTCTCTTCAGCATCTTCTTCTCTATTCACTCCCCTAATTCATAATAAATTAGATTGTCACTTTATAGACATGATTCAACCATTTCTAATTTCTATACTTTCTTGTTCTTGGCATGACCCACAATTCTAGCCAATATTGTTTTAAGGATTTACTCTTGTTTTATCTTGTAGATATCTTCTTGCCAATTGTAATAAAACTGATTTAAAACCCTCTCTTATCTCTATCTTTAAACTTGTCAATGAAAAAAATATTAACAACCAGTTAACTCCTTCTTTAGCTCTTTCCAGCTAAGTCTTTTTTCATTTCTAAAATTCAATTCTTTTCGGTGTTTGACTCCTTGCTAGCTTTGGTCAACACTTTAGTTCTCCTCAGGTATCTCCGTCGGGGTTGTCTGTCTGTCGGGTAACACTGTTGTTCTATCCATCGGGTAACATTGTTTTTCTGTCCATTCATAATGCTTGTGATTATTTTCGTTGGTAATGCTTGTCGGGTTTCTTTCTTGAGCATCACTGTGAATTTTCTCCCGGGGTTCTCTAC
Organism: Thuja plicata; assembly: GCA_018584345.1. NCBI lineage: Eukaryota > Viridiplantae > Streptophyta > Pinopsida > Cupressales > Cupressaceae > Thuja > Thuja plicata. Next base: position 5,297,645 of record MU223242.1, on the reverse strand, counting down.
CCATCAGTGTGCACTTGTTCATCGGTGTGCACTTGTCCATCTCTGAATACTAAACTTTTATGCATTACTGATAGCATAACTTTTATCTCTCTGGTTCTTTGAATTCTTTAACACTTTGTATATAACCAATCAGAATATATCAAGTTTACATCAATGACAATACAAACCATTAATTAATTTAATGTCTTGCATTGACTTTATGAATTTCGGTGATCATCAACTTAACATCTTTAAACATTCAATTAGTTATGTTCATTAGATCTAACCCCCATCTCTCTTTTCTTTCCAGGTTGTGGATCACATAGGAGCACATTGGATTCATACTCGAGTAAAAAATCCATCACTTCAGGCAATGTATGGTACCCTTATTATTTATGTTTATCCTCTTATGTATGTCTGTACTCTTGCATATTCTTCTGAAAGTTGGCTATGCTCACAGCCTATGTGACCCATGATGATTTTATCTTTTAGTTCATTTCCTTGTATAGTATATACAAGTTATTTGGCATATATATATATATATATATA
>MU223242.1:5258324-5280799 GCA_018584345.1 Thuja plicata | reverse complement strand
AAAGGAATTTTTATTTAATTTTTAATTTAATTCATTTCCTTTTTCAACAAATAAAGTGCTTTAAGTGGGGATTTTTATTTATTTAATTAAAAGAGAGGTTTTCTTTCAATTAAATAAATTAGAAGAAAAGGGCCTTAATTAAATGGGGGAAATTGAATTTAATTTAATAAGAGGAATTTTATTTAATTAAAAGGGAGGTTAAATCTTTTAATTAAATGAGAGGAATTTTATTTAATTAAAAGAGAGATTAAATCTTTTAATTAAATAAGATGAATTTCATTTAAGTAAAAGGGAGATTAAATCTTGTAATTAAATAAAAATGATCAAACCTTAGGAAATATTGAAATAATTGAATAATTGAATTAATTACAATTTGATCAAGGAAATTGATTTGAATTGAAAATGTTTCAAAGCATTGATTCAGAAATTTGATAAAATGATAAAATAATAAATGGGGCCCAAAGTCTAGGCGACCATTTTAGGGTGCATACATTTGCCCCTCTTTGACAAATGTGTGGTCGACATGGGAACACATGTAGTCAAAGAATGCAGTTGAAGTGTGAGGTCAAAATGGGATCACAAAACAATACAGATGTGTGGTCGAAACGGGAACACATCAGGTCATACAGTCTTGAGTAACACTGTCCCTTAGTGTATGTTTACCGAAAACAAAAACTTTGTCTCTTTGGATCTTTAAGTTTTGTGACAGTATGAGTATGAGAAATTATACCATATTAAGTTGACATCAATGAAAATACAATACATTAACTGATTTAATGTCTTGCATTAACTTTCAGCATTTCGGTGATCATCAACTTTGTCATCTTCAAACATTCAATCAATTATAGTTCATCAAAAAATATAATACAGCAAAATCAAATCTGAAAATAATAAGTATGTAAGAAGAGTCGAGCTCAGTGAAATGTGAAATAGACCTTAAAATGTATGTAATGCAAGTGTAGAAATGATATATTTCAAAACTAATTGCAAATATGGCCTTAGAAAATGCACACAAATAAGATCTGAAAATGAAAATCAGAAGTGGGTATAAGAGACATTGGGTTCACCAAAATGTAATGTAGGTAAATAGAGTTCACTAACTTCTATGTGAAAAATAGGAAAATAGATCTATTTCCACTTTAATTACTTGGGAGAGGAGTGATCGAACTCACTCAATATGTTCAGAAAAAAGTGGATTCAATTGTTTTTTTTTATGTGTTGAATTATAAAAAGGAAATGTGGAAGCTATGATAAAAATATGGAAAAATGAGGGTTTTCAATAAATACATAATTACAAAAATTACATATGCAGATAAAAAATGTAGGATCTAGGAATGAATGACATGAAGAAACCTACTACCATAATCTGGGCCAAAATCTGAGGGACAAAATTGAGTGAGGCAGTCTTGTCCTGGTATAATATTGAGCAAGGCAACCTCTGTATATGTTAAATGTGGCCTTCTTATTTAACCATACACTTCAACATAGTCATTATTCATCAAACACACACATAAATGAATATGATTTATTCATCCTGCATACCTGTATGATTCGACCTGTTGCCTTCTATCCAGATGGGGTTTTGAATGGCTCGCAGAACGAGAGACTCACAACCTAGACCAATCTAAGAATGAAGGATTTTTCTCCATGAATTCAATGCAATGAAAGATTATTCTAATAAAATGAAACTAATTTATTGCAAACGAGAGCTTAATAGAAATGAGATTATGAACTATAAAATGCAGCAGCAATTCGTTATTCTAACAATGCATATTTTTGAATGAGAAATGGGAGTTCTTTTATAGACTGAGAGTCTGCTCAGGATAGAAATTTTCCTTTTGAATTAAAACAAATAAAAAATTCAGTTTAGATTAGCAAGTTTTCTTTAAAAGAAAACAGTGAACTATTTTCTTTTTTATTTTAACTGTTTTCTTTCTCTTTAAAGCACAATTAATTCAAAGTTTCTATTTCTGAACTAGAGAGAAGATTTTTTAGAGAATATTTAATTAAATAAATAGAATATGACCTCATAAATGTATTTTCTCAATTATTTGAATAATGAAATTCAATTTTTGAAATGAGGATATTTATTTAATAATTAAATATTATTTAATTCCTTTTTATGTATTTTAGCTAAAAGGGGTGAATTTAATTTAATTAAAGTGCTAGGACTTTATAATTAAATTAATTTGATCATTAGGTTTATTTAGCTAGGTAATTGATATTTTAGGAATTAAATATAATGTATGATTAATGCAGATTTAGGGTTTTCTGCATTTGACACTCAGGTCGAGTAGAGTTAGTCAAAACTTTGAATTGCCTAGTACAATAGGACTTTGATGATCCAGAACAATGACAAATGAAACAAAATTGGTTAGGGTTGCAAGATGCCAATTATGGGGTATTACAACCTCAACCCTAATTTTTCATATTTGTGAAAGCAGGGTCTGTAGGTCTTCATCTCCTTGATGTGAACCCAAATTTGTGTCCTTGTAGACTATCACATACACAAAGAAAAAAGGGAAATTTTTGGGTTGATGGGGGTTTGCCTAAGTCAAACCTCAATTTAGGAATTAACCTTGAAATATAAACAACTTGAATTGAAAATGAAAGAATTATGTAATGTAGTAGAGGATATATCTAAAAATGAAGTATTGTAATTGTATACCTTTTTGATGCAATGTTCTTTAAATATGATCACAAGTGTTGATGAAATAGCATGAATTAACAAGAATCAAAATGAAATTAATCATAAACACATTCTTCCATAAATTTTGTTGCGAGTTTCCACAATGCAAGATCTGAAGAACATGATGGGATGAAATGTTTCTTTGAATGTTTAATTCTTGAGTGTGTGAGCTTGATTAGGATGAGTGAATGATTAGATGAGAGAGGGTAAGCTTTCTTTATACCTCTGCCTCACATTTTTTATTTTTAATTCTAAAGAGATCTACCACGAAACAATTTTTCCCACTCTTGCAAGCTAGCCATTGGACTATTTGAATTTGGACCTCAATTATTGGACAAGGTCAGTTCAAGCGACCTTGTCCTTGGTCAAGGTCAGCCCAAGTGACCTTTTCCTACGAACTGGTCACCCCAGGTGACCTTGAGCTCTCAATGAAGGAAGGGTGAAGGACATGAGGTCCAAAATGCAATGAAGATATCTAATTTTTAGCTAGTGTGAGCTCTATTGAACATGATTAGGCATGGGAGGTCATAAACATTAAGATGAGGCCTAGGTGAGTAAAAAATTACATTGGGATGTAATTTTGATGCTATAATGTCATACTTATTGACCTAAGTTATTCTTCTCAACAAGAATTTCATCTAAACTCTACAAGTTCTATGTCATCATCCATATCTTGGGAAAGATGTTTCTTGATAATCTCAATCTATAATTTCTTAAGGGCAAGCAATGCTGAGAGAGAGAGAGAGAGAGAGAGAGAGAGAGAGAGAGAGAGAGAGAGAGAGAGAGAGAGAGAGATTTTCCTATTTTCATAAATAGTGGCAAATAAAAGGTTTCTAGCCTATTCTCATTTCTTATATGATAAAGAGTAAAACAATAGATGTTTTTTTAAATTTTATTTTAAGTTAAAATTAATAATTTATATTAAATGGGTAACTTTTTATAAAGATGTGTTATCTATTTAAAGAATACTTTGGAGGATAATTATCAATCAAAGGCCCAATTTGGAAAATTAGAAAAGGAAGGTGTCTACCATCATTTTCATATAAATATTTCATTTGGACTTTGCATTTAACTTTCATATTGTAGATTTTGCTTATTATATCTGACCAAGTATGAAAACTCTTGGCCATTAAAAGTTTTGGAAGGTAAAATCCTGTTGAATTCCATTTGAGGATTTGAGGATAAAAACACTCTAATCTATTATGGTTGATTCTATTTAAGTGTCAAAATTATTATTACTTGTCAAGGATTAATTGAGGAATTGAATTCATGTTTAGTTTCTATTATTTTTTATAGTGTCACTATAATGTCAAAGGCTTTGGTTTTAATGATTTGAGCTTTATAAGCATATTTTCATAATTTTGATGATTAGATTTGCAAGAAAATATTTGTATATGGTCAAAGAGGGTTTCATTATTGATTTTCAAAATTATTGGTGGATGAAAATAATTTATTCAAGTGATTCTTGAGTGTCACTCTTAGGATGAATCATAATCTACATTATTGTTGACCCTAGAGTTTTTACACTTCATATATTATTGATTATTTAAAGTTATATGCACATTTCATGGCTAATTGCCTATTATTTGTTGTTAACTTTGGAGCACCAAATTTAGGAAGGTTTCCATATTATTTTATTAAGATTTTAGATATTTTAATACCACATCATTACATTTTTATATCATTCATACTGAAGAGTGATAATATTATATAGGGTTTGTGGCTATTGGTCAAAATGATTTAATATTTACACCTTATTAATCTAAATTATTAAAGCATTATAAAATAGTTTGAAGAGAAATAATAAACTTTTGGAGGGAGAATTTGTCATTTATTATTGTAATCTACATTTTTGGTTGTCATTTGCGTCACCAACACTTGGAGAATAGGTTATTGTAGGTTTCCATCTTTAGTCGTGATCATACAAAAAAGTTATTTTCATTTTGGAGGGTTGCAACTTGATCATCAATTATACATGCTTGTGTGAGTTGATTCATGATATTGTATGGTGTATATTTGATATTTATGTTGTGATTTAATCACATTTAAGCAAATTGTGTTTTGTCCAAAAATAGGGATTTGGACTAAAAGTTAGATTGGCATTTCATTTTGATGTTTCTAAGTAATTTTTTAATCAATATTATAGATATTTCCACCTTATATTTCAACATAATTATCATTGTAAGGTTTATACTACTAGAACATTTATATCTCTGCAAGTAACGTAGATGAAATTCATCATCTACATGATTGATTTACTATTTTAAATGTTAGAGAGGATTTACATTAACATGTAAAAGGGTGAGGATTTACATTAACATGTAAAAGGGTTTATTATTGTTTTAAATTTTCAATTATAGTTTTATTTTTGTTTTAAAAATTAAAAATTATAAAATAGAAAAAATTATAAAAGTATATAAGTGGGACATTATACTGGTATTAGAGGTGAGAACTTGTTACCCTACAAGGTTAAATATAACAAGTTCCCAATGACCTTTTGATTGTATCAAAGATGTAAGAGATCCAAAAATAGAAGAAATGGGTGAAAGAGGTAAAAAGGTTTTGATAGATGATTGAAAGGATAAGATTCAATACAGTGTCATTGTTAATATGAGTCAAGGATAATAACACAAGACTTGATGATAGAAAGACTAAAATAACTCTAATAGGTGAAGGAAGTGTTATAACTAATCACATAATCATTATGTGTTTTGTAGGTCTATGACATATTAGCCCAAGGTCTTGTAGAAAGAATGAGACACACAAGAGGAAGCAAAGCTACTCCATGATAAATCTGATTTTTCCTTTTTTTTGTTTTTTAAGTATAGAGCACTTATACTATAATTTGATGCCTAATGTCAATTAATTATTAATATGGCTTAAAGCTAAACCATAGGAAGAAGTAAAGGAGAACAATTATATATTAGCCTTAAAAGGATCTACATAATAAATTGGGTAAGTTAGTCATCCCCAAAATTGATTGTTTCCATAAAAGAACTACACAAGCATGGATTCAAAATTTTGGTACATACATTTCTTGGAATTCTAGGTATAAGGAGGAGGCTATAAAATTTTCTACAATATATTTAGATGGGAGAATTTACAAATGGAAATATTATGGATTGGTCATTTATGGACACAATTTGGTTAGTATTTATAATAAGTTTAATTATTGATTGACAAGTTTGTTAGGAATAATTGAAATATTTACTTTAGAGAGTAGGCTCAATTGAGATAAGTAGTGTAGTGAATAGTTATGTGGATGTTTGTAACAACCCAAAATACTCACCCCAAAAAATACCATAATTTTTCCTTGTTAATAGTACTTCAATGTATAAAATGTGCATTCAATTTATACTCAAGATAACATCTATCCATCAAACAAGATAGGCATGTAACCATTAAGTAGGTTTATGAATCCATATATCAAACAAGATTGGCATACATCCATCAAAAATGATGGACATTATGCCATCAAATAGGATAGGAATTTATCTCTTAATTGGGGTTAGACATACATCTATCAAACAAGATGGTCATATATCCATCAAATAGTATAGGGAACATAATGCTCTCGCTAGGAACTTAAATTAGGGATAGTTTATGGCCTTAAATTTGTTGGAAAGAGGGAACACTCTGAGGGGGGTGAATCAATGTTCTAACAATTTTGACCTGATTCAACTAGTTCACATGTAACTTAAAGCTTAAACTAAAAGAAAAATGTATGAGCATAAATTAAATAGGAACACAACCATAACACAGATTTTTATCATGGAAACCCTGTTAGGGTAAAAACCATGGTGGGGATGACACCCACAAGACAATATTCCACATAAATATTGTCTTTTACATATGTTGGGGATGCACTTGCATTTAGGCACACTACCTAGGGCTCATTGATCAATGCAATTAGCCTTGGGCTACAACCCTAAGGAACTCACACTAAATTACAATGCTCACTAAAATGATCTAAATATAATTAATTGACTAAATTAGCATCACACTATTATTGATTATAGTTCCATACAATTACAAACAAAGATCTAAATCCCTAGAATCACATATTTCATTCAAACTCTGCTCTACATCAATTAGCTATCTCAGATCTAAAATTTGTATCCAAAAACTTTCTTTCGCACCTCTGTCATGCATCCAAAAAAATTTAAAATCAACCAAAAACCTTTCTCCAATCTCATCCATTCATGTTTTACTTGCGCAATTCATAATTCATCTCACAACATCGACATAAAATTTTATAGGGAAATGTAAACTATTGTATGTTCCACCACCCAAAATAGGATCCAAATCTTAAATCAATTAAGTATAATCATTGATATGCCTCTTAACATTTTGTCTCAACTGATTTGACTATTCTTTGACCCTTAAAAACATTTTTTTCATTTGTGCAGTAAGATTCTCCTTAGCATGTCAGCACTTTCTAACTGTCTACCTTGAAACTACCACTCATAAGTGTATAACTTCTACATGCCAAAATATATTACAATGAAAATTTGGGATCAGAAATAATATGCCTCAATTATTCCTTCCCTAGTTCCACGACCCAAAATAATAAATTGGTAATTGTTGCAGATCCAAAAATTGAATGTGCTTGTATGAACATGCTGACATGTTTCTTGTACTTAACCAAAATTAGATTTGCAACTTGATATGACCTTTTGATGAATTGTGCACATAGAGATAAGGTCTATACATCATGTTTTTTTTCATAAATGAAAACACTCTACTCATTTGACCATTTCTCGTGTCATCTTTCCAACAATCTCCCCCTTTGGCATTGATGGCAACACTTAGTGAAAAATATTCTAAGTGTCCCACTTCAAAAATAATCATCCAAAAAATTGAATCAATTTATTATTCAAACTCCCCCTTTGATATATCTTCACACTTTTCACTACTACACTCCCCATTTGACATCAATTGAAAAGGGTTTATCCATTATATCAATACGTCAACCTAAACCTTGTTCCAAAAAGTTCAAAATACATATCTATCGTATATATACAAACAAAATTTATTACTAACTTACATCATTTCAAAAATATTTTCACATATGGTCTTCAATAATTACAGATCTATGTCTCATATTTTCCTCAAAATCCTCAAAATGTTCATGAAAGATATAAGCATTTTCCTCTACCTTTGCCAATTTAAGTGGTTATGAGGTTTTTATGGCTTCTTGAGCTTCCTTCAAAGCATAGAAAAGTGTGTGGAGTTTGGGGGCAATTAGATATCTCAACTCACTCGCATTTTCTATCATATTGTCCTTGTCCTTATCCAGAATTGTCATTTTTTCAAGCAAAGGCACAACATGACTCTCAATAGAGGATGTGGACGCTAGAATATGATCAAAATTTTGTGAAATATGTTCTAGATATAGTGCACACTCCTTTATTTTCCTTTAAAATTCTTCCACAAACTTGTTTATATATAGACATGATCTATAGATATTTCTACCTTCAGTGATAGCCTCTATTATCTTCTGAATATGTGTGTTCAAGATCATTCTGTCAGAAGCAACTATTTTTTATAAGTTGCTCAAATCTCTTCTCATCAAATTCCATCCTCACCTTAATTTTTGCAAAATTCTCAAAATATTAAAACTGGTTTTTTACCTCACCAAGTAGTTTTTGAAATCATATTGAAGGGTTATCTGCTACATTCCTTGAATGTGTGGTGATCATCTTTTCCAAATTATTTGTTACTTCCATCATTATCTTGTTATCCTCTAGGTGATTTCTCAGCCTCTCCTATTTTGCTTGTGCCTCAAAAAATTATGAAATTTTGAATTTCTAGATTGGGGAGAGTTTTGATAAATCAACTAGTTCTTGGGGTACCTTAGTGTCAATTCTAATTGTGTCCAACCCCTTGAATAATGATATTGCAGTGTCTCTTGTCTACACTATCCCTTTACCCTTGTCAACACTTCCAATTTTGCTTTCTTATCCAACACTTGGGAATTCTTCAGACATTGGAAGCATTTTATTTTGAAGATGAGATACCTCTATAGATTTAGTTGATCCATTTATAGCTTCTCCTCTTATATCAATGCCTTCTTTATTTTCATTTTCTTCCTCTTTCTCTTTCTCCTTATCTTCTTCTTTTTCCTTCTCCTTTTCTTTCTCTATCTCCTTAACTTGTTGTGTAGTCTCTTTTTCAACTTCCTCTTCCTTTTCTTGTTCATTCCTTCTTTTGGCCTTAGGGATTTCCATTGCATATAGCTCAGGTACATCATCTTGAGTGTCTATCATATCTTCTTCTCACTCATCCATGGGTATTTAGGAACATTAACATCTCCCAGAGGAGCTATTGTCACTTGTGCAACACTGACTTTAGGAGATTCCACTCGTGCATCCCTTTTTTAGGTAGAAAAACTTATGCACATTTTTTTCTTACTTATTTACTTTGCGCACTTCTTGTTCTACTTTGTTTTGTCTGTGCACCTCTTTCTTTCTCTTTACTTTCTTTCCCATCAATGGTTTTGTTTTTTTCTTTCTATGCACTTGTAGGATAACTCTTCTTGGACAAACCAAGTTGTAGAACTAAAGAAATAACTCCCTAACCCTCTGAAACAATCTCACAATTATTATTCTACAAGTATATCTTCATAATATTCTTATTCTCTTCCATGAATTCTTTTGTCTTCTCAAGCATGATCCTTTTCATTCTAAGTTGGCTCCTAAATTCAGGTGTAGACTTCTTGAGAATTAACTTCATTTCTTCTTCATATATTACTGGATATAGGTCAATTAGGACCTTCTCTCTTAGTATTTTTTATTCTTCAACTGCCCAAGTTTTCATTGCATCTATAATGCTAAAAGACTTTGAGGGACTTCTGACACAATCTGAATTGTTGCCTTCTTAAATCTCATCAGATTCCTAATCACTACCTCTTGAAAATCTCTCTTTCCATCATCATCAAAATTAACATAAAATTTAGGTACTAACTTCAATGTGTCTTTAGATAAAATACTCTTAACAATGACATTTATTGACATACGATGATCATAAGATGAAAACTTTGTTTCTTTACTTACTTGGTATGGACCATCACTTGTTATTTTGTCTTGTGATGGTTGTGATGAAGTAGACTTCTTGTGTCTCTTGAATGTCTTCATTGCTTCATCATCAATATCTTCAATGATAACTTCGTCTTTCTTTTCTTCGTTCTTCTTCTTTTCATCTTTCTTATGCCTTAATGGCCTTCTTTTCTCAATAGGCCTTCTCTCAACTATCTTTCTTACTTCCTTCTTCTTCACTTATATTTTACTCTTCTCAACAGGCTTCTTCTCCTCTTATTTTCTCTTTGCCTCTCTAGTAGGGAGTGTTCTTGTTGTTTTCTTGGTGGGTAGAGAAGGTTTTTCTTGTTTCACAAGGTTTTTCTTGTTTCACACATGCACTCCTTGTTTGTCTAGAGGTAGAGGGTGGGTTATCATCACTTGTACCTTCTATCACCATTGGCATCTCCAAGGTGCCTTGTACAGCCTTTGACTGAGTTTTCTTGAGTTGTTCAAGAGTAAATCCTGCAACTCTAATTGCTTCTTCCACTTTTTTATCACTTTTCTCATTATTGTTGGTGCTTGAAATTTTGTATGTAGATTGAGACTCTTCTCCTTATAAGAGCCAAATCTCTCCACAGTTTCATCTCTTGGTGACTTCAACAACTCTTTTTTGTATAACATTAGGATTTTTTCATTTACTTCATATCCCATTGGTAGCATCCAATAAATTATAGGCTCTAGAGCCTTCATTAAGAATTGATATATATCTACCATAAAACATATTGTGTCCCCATATCTCTCAAATACATATTAGGGGATTCTATCCCTAGAATGAATCATACTTTGGAAATTTTTGAAATAACCTCATATTATCCCAATTTCGGTACTCTCATTCATCCTATGCATCAAAGTTGATATTTTCTCTACAACTGGTTTGTGGGTAGACCAATGAATGGTACCACTACTAGGAAAGACTTTCATGAAGTAAAATAACAAACAGAAAATCATAGTACCATACCTAAACAAATCCTTCTTAACCTTCCCCATCCTTTCAATATTTTCCATCAACTATAACCTCTTTGTTTCACACAGATCATACTCTTTCCCTTCCTTTAGCATCTCATATGTTGTATATATTGTTGATGCAAACACATAATTTTCTCTAGTGGCATGATAGACCTTGTAACCTATGATCATGGAAGAAAACTTGAAATCATCTTCTATTATCTCATTGATTGATATTCCCCTCTTATCTTGAACATCTCTAGTAGCATTGTGAACTACATTCTTTTTTGCCTTCATCTTTGGTATTTCTCCTTCGGCCCATATTCCAATTATAGATTGAATAGATTCTTTTTTAATACTAATGGATTGTGCATTGGTTAACCACATGAATTCACCATGAATTCTTCTTAACACATATTTTAACCACTATACAACTTCAATCCATGGAAACCTAGAAAACTAATCAAATTTCTTCTCCGCGAGGGTTCGAAATTCATGTTTCTATTGATAATTGTTGTTTGAACTGTTTAGCTTCTCAATGAAGAGGTTCTTAATTTCATTTTCACCTAGGTCATCAATTGGACAATGTATGTATTCCATAGTGTCTTTGCAATGTAAAAATCCATAAGGAACATTCAAAAATGTGTCGTCTAGATCGAATTTGACATCCTTATATGAATGTTTCTTGGATTATGATGCAGGAGCATCTTGGGTCCTTGGAAATCCTTCTCAACAAAAAAATATGTTTACTTTCATTTCCAGTTTGTTCTCTGTCACTCAGCTTTTGTTCCTCGGCATGCTTTTTGAGTCGCTCGGTCATGTTGGTTTTCTTCTGTTGCTCGGCCCTTCTTTGGCTGAGTTCTCTGTTGCTCGGCCATGCTTTGCCAAGTTGGTTTATTTGGGAGTTGGAGCTGCTGGCTGACTTCTTCATTTAATTTTATTTTGGGTCTATCTTGGGATCCGTGTGGACCTAAATCTAGGTCTCTCATTTGTATTTGAATGCCAACTTCTCTGTTGGACTCTTGTATATATTCTTTTGTATGTTCTTAGTTTGGTAGAAAGTCTTAGAGCAAGAAGAAAAATGTTAAGATATTGAAGATCTGAGATCTTTGTTGTAAGAAGATCATTTGTAATACATTCTATTGTATATGGCCATAAATAGGAAGGCCTTACAGCCAAGCATGTAATGAGTTTGATCAATTAATAATAAAATATATCTGCATTTGTCTTCTCTCACTCTGTTGTTGTGTTAATTCTGCATTGTTTCTACAATTTGGATGGTTACGGGTGTGCCCTAGGTCCCGTCTCCTTCCTTCCCTTGCACCAGGTGGTATCAGAGCGAGTTGAGATCCGTGGTTCATTCTTGTAAACTATAAAGATAATTTTTTAGGGTGGCAGGTTACGATCTGACCTACAATTGCAGAGAGTTTCAAGATGGTTCGTGGGAGAGGAAATGTTGATTAAGGTCTAGCTGATATGCTTAGACAAATGGTTGCAAGATTGGAAGTTGTTGAGACAGTCCAGTGTAGAGGAAGACATCTTGAAGATGTTAGTGATGATGAGTTTGAAGAGTTTCAAGGTGAAGCTGCACCTACACCTGTGATGGACCAGGAAGAAGAAAGATTCCTGAGAGCCTTGACAAGTTTGAAATCCATACCTTAGTTCAATCCTCCTGAGTATAGTAGAAAATTTGATTCTGATGAATTGATTGACTGGATCACTAAGATGGAAAAATATTTTGAATATGAGAATGTTGCAGAGGATAAGAAGGTGAAGATTGCAAGCACAAAGCTGAAAGGTCATGCATCCTTATGGTGGGAACACCTACAATTGGATAGAAAGAAGAAAGGTAAAGACAAAATCAAGGTATGGGATAAAATGGTGAACAAATTGAAAGGCAAGTTTCTCCCTTGTGATTATCAGATTAACCTAGTTTGGAGAATGCAAAGTTTGAAGCAGAAGGACAAATCAGTTAAAGACTATACTGAGGAATTCTATAGATTGGACATCAGATCTGGACATGTAGAAGATGAAGTGGAAAGAACAACAAGATATCTAAATGGTTTGAGAAGTTCCATACAAGATGAGATCAGTTTGATCAAAATGGAAGGTATTGAAGAGGCATATCAATTTTCCCTAAAAGCTGAAGAGAAGTTGAATAGAAGATATGAACAAAGACAAAGAGGTAGAGGTGGTAGATTCCCTAGAGGAAGAAGTAGATCTCATGGTTAGAATAGTAGATCTGAACCAGACAAGTCAAATTTAGACACATCTCAAGACAAAGGAAAGGTGGAAATTCATACCGAGGAAGAGGAAATTATTCTAGAGGTGGATATAGTAGAAGAGGGTTCCAATTAACTTGTTACAACTATGGTGAAGGACATAAATCCTTTAAATGTACACATGCAAGCAAGAAAGGTGGTAGCAGTAGCAGAAATATATTAGTGCAAGAGGAACCATCCAATGAACCTGAAAGTAACTTCATGATTCAAAGGATACTATGGAGTGAGAAAGATAAGCAAGATCCAATTAGGAAAATTTTGTTCAAGACCAAATGTAGAGTTGTAGACAAAGTTTAGAAGGTCATTGTTGACAGTGGAAGCTCAAAGAATCTAGCATCTGAGGAAATGGTTGCAAATTTATAGTTGGAGAGGATGAAACATCCAAAGCCCTATCAGATCTCATGGATCAAGGATGAGCATAGATTAATGGTGAGTGAACAATGTTTTGTGAATCTGAAAATTGGAAAATACTATGATAAGGTATTGTGTGATATCATGCCTATGGATTGTTGTCATATTTTGTTGGGTAGACCTTGGAAATATGATAGACATGATATACATGATGGAAGGTTGAATAGATATTCTATTTGGGTTGATGGTAAGAAGCAAATTTTGTTACCTTTGATTGAAGAATATGTTGAATTGTGTACATCTATGAAAGTTTGTCTGATGGAAGGTAGACAATTTGTTAAAGATTTGAAAAGAAATGATATTTTTTATGCTTTGATTCCTAACAAACCAAGTAAGAATACAGAAGATGACATACCTGTAGAAGTTGAGAAGTTGCTGACTGAATACAAAGAAATCATTTCAGATAATGTACCTGATGGTTTACCACCAATCAGAGATATCAGTCATTGTATGGATCTAATTCCTGGAGCTAGTTTACCAAATAAAGAACCACATAGGTTAACACCTACTAAAAATGAAGAGCTTAATCGACAAGTTTATGAATTGTGGAACAAAGGTTTGATCTGAGAAATTTTGATTCCTTGTGCAGTACCAGTTGCATTGGCACCTAATAAGAATGGAGAATGGAGAATGTGCACTGATTCTAGAGAAATCAACAAGATTGCAGTGAAGTATAGGTTTCCTATACCAAGAATGGATGACATAATGGATTGTTTTATTGGAGCAAATTATTTCACCAAAATTGATTTGAAAAGTGGATATCGTCATATTAGAATCAAAGAAGGAGATGAATGGAAGACTGCTTTCAAGACAAAGGAAGGTTTGTATGAGTGGTTGGTTATGCCCTTTGGTTTAACTAATGGACCTAGTACATTTATGAGGCTGATGAATAAAGTTCTGAAGAAATTATTGAATAAGTGTGTGATTGTATATTTGGATGACATTCTGATATTCAGTAAGACCAGAGAAGAACATATGATGCATATAAGACAAGTGTTGTAGAGATTAAAAGAAGAAAAGTTGTTGATAAATCTAAAGAAATGTTCCTTCATGAAAGAAGAGCTTGTGTATTTGGGTTTTGTGATTTCAGCTGATGGTTTGAAGGTGGATCCAGAGAAGGTTGAAGTTGTACTGAGTTGGCCTACACTTGAGAATGTTACTGAGGTAAGATCATTTCATGGATTGGCAAGTTTTTACAGAAATTTTATCAAAAATTTAAGTTCTATTTGTAATGCTATGACTGAGACAATGAGAGGAGACAAAAGAGAATTCAAATGGACACATGGAGGTGATAAGAGTTTTGAAGCTTTGAAACTAAAAATTGTTGAATTACCAGTGCTAGCCTTACCTGATTTTAATAAGGTATTTCAAGTTGAATGTGATGCAAGTGGAAGTGCAATTGGAGCTGTGTTGACTCAAGAAGGTAAACCTGTTGCTTTCTTTAGTGAAAATTTGAATGATGCAAAGAGAAAATATTATGTCTATGATCAAGAATTCTATGTTGTTGTGCAAGATATGAAGAAATGGAGGCATTACTTGATGCCAAATTAATTTGTGTTGTATACTAATCATAGGGCCTTACAATATTTGGGTAGTCAAAACAAGTTGAATCAGAGACATGTGAAATGGGTAGAGTATTTGCAGAGTTTTACATTTGTGATTAAGCATAAGAGTGGAGTTTCTAATAGAGTTGTTGATGCATTGAGTAGAAGAAGATCTTTGTTGACTGAAATGAGAATTGAAGGTCTCGGCTTTGATGACATGAAGCATTTGTATGAAAATGATCCTGATTTTTCAAAGTAGTGGAGAGTGCGTAGATAACCTAATACAAATAAATCAAGTATGAAGATTATTTCATTCAAGAAGATATGATGTTCAAAGGAATTCAGTTCTACATACCAAGAGGTTCAATGAGAACTAATTTGATAAAAGAGAAACATAGTAGTGGATTAGTTGGACACTTTGGCATTGATAAAACATTGATTTTGCTGAAGGAGAGGTATTTTTGGCCTCAGTTGTATAAGGATGTTCAGAAATTTGTAAGAAGTTGTGATTCTATCAAGTTGCAAAGGGATTAAGTTAGAATACTGGTTTATATACACCTATTACTATCCCTGAGAAACCTTGGAGTGATATCAGCATGGATTTTATTCTTGGACTTCTGAGAACAGCAAGACGTAATGATTCTATATTTGTTGTTGTGGATAGATTTTCTAAAATGTCACATTTCATACCATGTAAGAAAACATCAGATGCAGTACATATAGTAGATATTTTCTTTAAGGAGATTGTCAGATTGCATGGATTACCAAGAAGTATCATCTCTGACAAAGATAGTAATTTTGTAAGCTATTTTTGGAGAACACTTTGGAAGAAGCTAGGTACTGAGTTAAAATTTAGTTCTACATTTCACCCACAGACTGATGGACAAACAGAAGTTGTAAACAAAAGTTTGGGTAACTTGTTGAGATGTTTAGTTGGAGGCACACCAAGCAATTGGGATTTGATGTTGGCACAAGAAGATTTTATCTACAACAGTTCAGTAAACAAAAGTACTAGAAATACACCTTTTGAGATTGTTCATGGCACACAACCTAGAGGCATATCAGATTTGAGAGACATTTTTGGTAAAGAGAAAAGGAGTGCTGAAGCAGAGGAATTTTCATAATTCATGAAGACATTTCATGAGGATGCGAAGCAAAAGCTAGAGAAAAGTAATCAGAAATACAAAGATAATGCAGACATGTCAAGAAGACACAAAACATTTGAATTTGGTGATGTTATGATGGTTTATTTCAAGAAAGGAATATTTCTTATTGGAACATATGGGAAATTGAAGATGAAGAAATTTGGTCCTTGTAAAATACTAAGAAGATTTGATAGTGGAAATTCTTATGAAGCTGAATTACCTGATGACATGGATATGTCACCTATATTCAACATTTCAGACTTATATGAATATCATGAACCTGATGAAGAAGTAATAGTACCAAGCGATTATCCTAAGAAATAGATAGAGGAAGTTGAGAAGATCTTGAAACAGAGAGTTGGCAGAAGTAAAAGAGGAAAATAATACATGGAGTATCTGGTAAAGTGGAAAAATAGACCGATTGAGGACTCATCTTGGATTTCTCAATCTAAGTTGGATTCATTTTAGGTTGGACCTGATACATGATTCGAGGAATCATTTCTTTCAACCCTAGGTGTCTGATGTAGGAGCATCTTGGGTCCTTGGCAATTCTTCTCAACCAAAACATATTTTTACTTTCATTTCCAGTTTGTTCTTTGTCACTTGGCTTCTGTTGCTCAGCATGCTTGCCGAGTTGGTTTATTTTGGAGTTGGAGCTGCTAGCCGACTTCTTCATTTAATTTTCGTGGCTGGATTTATTTGGGGTCTATCTTGGGATCTATGTGGACCTAAATCTGGGTCTCTCCTTTGTATTTGAGCGTTGAATTCTCTGCTGGACTCTTGTATATATTCTTTTGTATGTTCTTAGTTTGGTAGCAAGTTGTAGAGCAAGAAGAAAAATGTTAAGATATTGAAGATTTGAGATCTTTTTTGTAAGATCATGTGCAATACATTTTGTTGTATATGGCCATAACTAGGAAGGCCTTATAGCCTAGCATGTAATGAGTTTTATCAATTAATAATAAAAGATATTTGCATTTTTTTTCTCTCACTCTGATGTTGTGTTAATTCTGCATTGTTTCTTCAAGTTGGATGGTTAAGGGTGTGCCCTAGGCCCTGTCTCCTTCCTTCCCTTGCGTCAGATTCATACCTAGTTCTCTCCTTAACTTCAACAACTCATGGAGTTTCCATTTCAAAGTAAAAATCTTACAGAAAGTATCACGTACAAATACATTTTGATAGTAGTAGGGTTTCATCCTGAGATGTTTGATCAAATCCTTTGTCGCTTGAATTTTGCCTCAAATCAACTTCAGAACTCTTCAAATTCATTCTCTTATATGCAGTGTGTCAAATGAGACACAATTTTTTCTTTTGTATTAATTTTTCACCTAATTTTAATTTTCAGTAAATTTATCTTTACTAATTGCCTTGTAAACCCTTAACTCATTGTCTTCAACACACATTTCAATTGTCCAGCCTTAAATTTGATTGGAAATTCTTCTATTTTAGTTTCTACAGCTTTATCTAGATCTCCTCCAAATTATCCATGCCTAAACATTTTAGGCATCATCCATCTTAGGGGGTTTCTTAATAATTTTCACCATATGCTCCCCCTAGGGAAAATTCCCATATTCCATTTCCTAAGGAATTAGCAACCTCAAATCCAGATGTAGACCCTTCAGTTGTATCTTTCTTCACCCATATTTTCATCATATTTTTGCTCACTTCTTCAACATCGATGTTTTTCTTTCCTTTGTCAACGCTTGGCTTATTCTGGTTCTTATTCATTGTTTTTTTGTTATTGTTGTTAGTGATATAGCTGCAATACTTACCTATATGTCCAAATCTTTTATTTGAGAAAAAAAAACTTTCTTTTCCCTTGATTGATCATTAGGTTCCTCCTAGTGCCACAATCTTTTTCAATATGTCCAAAACCATTACACGCATAGCATTTAATATTGCCTTGGTTAGTGAAATAGTTGTTCATCTTGCTAATGACATTTGAAACATTGACCAGCAAAGGACACTTGATTTTGATTTACCTTATTTATACAATTTATGGCTAAATGTCCAAATTTATTGTAGTTAAAACACTTACCTTCAATCCTTTGAGAATTAGGTTGTTTGACAGGTATCTTCTTGTTTTCCTTTTTCTCAAATTTAGAACTTTATTGTCTTGACTTTAATATTTCACCCTTTTAAAATTCAATCCCACTCTTATCATTGGTTATCCTCTGGTTGTAAACAATTTAATCAAGATTTTCAATACTAATCATGAACTTTTATTTGTAGTCATCAACAATCATCAATTCATCTCTAAGTTCATCTTCAATATGATTTTCCTCCTATAGAATAGCCATAAGTCCTTTTTACTCATCAGACAGTTTGTTGTATTCATCATATCTCTCTTTTAGGTTTTGACTTAGGATATCATCATTCTTCTTTATTTATTCAATTTCCTTGGAAAATCTTATTATCATTGATTATATCTCATTCTTCAAAACTGAATTTTCTTGCTTGAGTTTTTCACATTCTTCAATTTTATCCTTCAAGCCTTGATTTATTTGATCATTTGAGCTCTACTATAGTTTTTCACGTAGTTCTCTTCTCTTGGATTTAGCTTTCTTCAATTTTCCTTTCAGTGTTTTGATGATGATTTCAGCATCACTTAGATTCCTGTACAAATTTTTAACTTCAACATTAGATTGGTCTAGATCATTCAAAGGAACAATGAGTTGTTCATCCAACCCTAACTCCATCTTTCCTTCCTATATATCCCTTAATTTGTTAGGCTTTCTCCAAGGGATTGATCTCTGATACCAATTTTTGGAAAGAGGGAATTACACTGAGGGGGGGGTGAATCGATGTTCTAAAAATTTTAACCTTATTCAACCAGTTCACATATAATTTAAAGCTTAAACTAAAAAAAAATTGGATGAACACAAAGTAAATAGGAACACAACCATAAAACACTAATTTTTATAATGGAAACCTTGTTAGGGGAGAAATAGTGGGGATGACACCCAAAATCCAATACTCCACCATAATTATTTTATTTTACATATGTTGGGAATGCACTTGTATTCAAGCACACTGCCTAGAGCTCACTACTCAATACAATTAGCCTTAGGCTACAACCCTAAGGAAGTCACACTAACTCACAATTCTCACTACCATGATCTAAGTGCAATGAACTGAATAAATTATCATCACATTATGCCTAATTATAGTTCCATGCAATTACAAACAAAGATCTAAAACCCTAGAATCATTGATTTCCTTCAAACTCTGCTCTACATCAATCAATTATCTCAGATCTAAAATATGTATCCAAAAACTTTATTTCGCACCTTTATCATACATCCAGAAAATTTTAACATCAACCAAAAACCTTTCCCTAATCTCATCCATCCATTTTATACTTACGCAATGCATAGTTCATCTCTCAATATCAGCATAAAATGTTCTAGGGAAATGTAAACCATTTTTTGTTGCAGGGCCAAAAGTAGGATCCAAATCTTAAATCAAATAAGTATAATCATTGATAGACCTCTTAAAACATTTTCTCAACTTATTTTACTATGATTTGACCCTTAAAAACATTTTTTTTTATTTGCACAATAAGATTCTCCTTAGCATGTCATCCCTTTCTAACTGTCTACATTGAAATTGCTACTCAAAAGTGTATAACTTATGTACCCCAAAAAATCTTGCAAATAATCTTTAGGATTATAAATAATACACCTTAATCATTTCTTCCCTAGTTGTGCAATCCAAAATACTAAATGGGTAGTTGTCGTGGATCTAAAAATTGTATGTGCTTGTATGAACATGTTGTCATGTTTCTTATACATAACCAAAATTAGATCGGACACTTGATCTTACCTTCTAATGAATTGTACACATAGATATAAGGTCTATACATTGTTGGATGATATCTATTTTTGGTACTAATCATGTTGTTGATACTCATGTTTTGTCACTGATGTCAACATATATTTCTGTGAAAGAAGACAAACTAGTTTCTTGATTGGAAGGCGTGTATGGACACTGTACGGATGAACCAGAATGAGCAAAGTTGGATTTAAAAAGAAGACTGAGTTTTGACCTTACATCTAAGGCCGCTTGACTTTATGTTTCATATCATGTATGTTACAATTGTTTTAGTAAAGATTGTTTTTTTGGACTATGACTGTGATTCTGGACAGAGAAGGTCTCTATGTTTCAAGCATATCTTGCTAAGGAAGATCTTTCAGAACTTGCGAGCTTACTGATGGAGAGCCAACATATGATGGTGAAATTGGTTGAGTTCAATTTTTGTTTGGGTACTGATGATGTCAATTGTGGCATGTGTTCTAGAGAAGACTTATTTCCTAGCCGACTTCAGACTTGTAACATGTGGAAATTAATTCTGAGCATGGATTGCAGATCTGGAAGTATTTGTAATGAATTGTAAAAATTGTATACTTGTTATAGGTACCATGTGTATCTTATCAAGGGCTTATGTAATTATTTGTATGATGGGAAGCCTTATTTGGCTGACCTAGTTAATTGTGTATTAGGAAAGCTTAACTGGCCGACCTAATGGGTTATTGTAAGAAGGTATATATGAGTTATCTTTTCTTTTGTGAGAAGTGTTGTAGAGAAAGAAAAGAGAAGAGATTTGTGAAGCCACAAAGCTTGACTGCTGGATAGAGAACAGAGTTGGTACTTCATTGGAACTGACCAAGAAAAGATAGTTGCTATCAGACAGTTCACTAGATTGTGTATTTTTTCTATACACTTGATGCAGATTGTGAATCCTTGAGGGTGGCTTTAACCTTCTTTGGGAAGTGAGCCTACTACTTTCATTGACTCCTAATAGGGTTTGTTTCCTAACAAGGATTGTGTATTTTAATGTAATAACAAGCTCCTAACAAGGCTAATATCTTTTAATAGGGATACTATACTCTTAGTACATTATTTTGTGGGTGTTAATTCCCACTAGGGTTTTACCTTTAACAGGGTTTCCTCGACAACAAACATTATGTTATGGTGTTGGTAATTACTGTGTTATTTTCTTTTGATGTTGTGGTTCATAAAGTTTAAAGTTTAATAATCTATTGCACAAGTGATTCACCCCCCCTCTCAGTTGTCTTATGGACTATTATTCCTAATAATTGGTATCGGAGATACTAGTCCTCAGAGAGAAAGTTTAACAGCTTGAGGTGATCCTGAAGATGACTTACTACAGGAAGGATAGTCTGAAGTTTGATCTTGAAAACTTTGATAGTTGGCAGAATAAGATGAGAACACATTTTCTATGTTTGGGAATTGAGTACTGGATGATCACAAAGAAGAATGTAGCAATAGCGACTGAAGATGAGCTGGACAAGGCTAATGAAGATGAAAAGAAACTATTTTCCTACAATATGGTTGCAAGGGACTCTATGATCAGTGCCCTATCTGTAGGATAATTCACTGAAGTGAAGGACTTGGACTCTGTACATGACATCTAGACAAGACTGGAATCATTGTATGTTGGAGACAAATTTACAAAACAAGCAAAGTTGCAGAGCTGGAAAACAAAGATGGAATCACTAAAGATGAGAGAAGATGAGAATGTCAGAGCATATGCACAGAGAATTACTGAGGTAGTTACTAGTATTAGGAACTCTAGAGGTACTTACAGTGAGGAAGAAGTAATTGTGAAGATTCTCAGATCTTTGACACCTGCATATGGAACCAAAGTATAGGCTATAGAGGAGATCATACCTCTGACACCAAACTTCACTAGAGAGATGCTGATTGGAAAGCTTACTACATTTGAGGCCATAGAATTGGGAGACACTTTACCTAGGGTAGAGTCATTATTCAAGGAAAATATGCACAAGAACAAGAAGACCTTATCTAGAAATACAAGCAGTAGTGATCTAAGAGAAGAACTTGGAGCTTATGCTGATGAATGGGAACAGATACATGAAGAAGAAAGAAAGCTAGATGAAGTTGTGGCACTAATTTCTAGAAGAGAAAATAGAGGTAAGGGTAAATTTGAAGGAAAATTACCTTTGAAATGTTTTTCATATAATAATATTGGTCATTTTGCATCTAGATGTCCTACAAGAATCCTAAAGCACAAACCTAAGTTTTTCAAGTCTAAGTTCTCAAAAGATAAGGAATGTTGTTATGCTAGTGAGGGAATATTTGATGATGAGGATGATAAATTTGATGAGATTGGGTTCATTTATATTACAGATGATGCACCTATGCATGAGGAAAAGCCCCTAGTATCCCGAGTTGAAAACAAATCTAAATGGGTTATAGACAGTGGATGTTCACACCATATGACTGGAGATAGGAATAAGTTTGTGAGTTTGAAGAAACATGATGGTGGTGGTGTCAGATTTGGTGACAATACTCCTAAACTTATTATTGGAGTTGGATCTATTTCTTTGGATGGA
>MU223242.1:5247189-5258274 GCA_018584345.1 Thuja plicata | reverse complement strand
CAATGTATTACTTGTTGATGGACTTAAACATAACTTGTTGAGTGTTGGACAGCTAGTGGACAAGGGTTATCAGCTGAATTTCATTAATGGGAAATGTTCTATCAAGAGTAAGACAGGAGACTTGATAAAATCTGGTTCTAAATCCATAGGTAATGTATTTGAACTTAACACATCTAAAGCTACTTTTTTTATTGCTAGAGTTGATGATAGTTGGTTATGGCACAAAAGATTTTGTCATGTTAATTTTGATAATATTGTGAAGGAAAGTATGACAAAAGCAGTAAGAGATCTACCTAGAATTGTGAAGCCATCTAACACTATGTGTAGAGAATGTGTCATGGGGAAATAAAATAGAAGTACTTTCAAGAGAAAGGCCTATTTTACAAAAGGAAAGTTGGATATGGTGCATATAGATCTGTGTGGTCCTACAAGAACAAGATCATACTATGGTGAAAGGTATTTTATACTTTTTGTTGATGAATTTTCTAGAATGATGTGGGTTACATATCTGAGAGAGAAATATGAGGCATTTGACAAATTCAAGATATTCAAGGAAAAAGTTGAGAATGAATCTATTTTAAAGATGAAATGTTTGAGATCAGACAGAGGAGGAGAGTTTACTTCAAAAATATTCAATACATACTGTGAAGAGAATGGAATACACAGATGGACTTTAGTCCCTAGAACTCCATAATAGAATGGGATAATAGAGAGAAGAAACATAACTATATTAGATACTACAAGGACTATGTTGCTGGAAGGAAATGTATCACATGTTCACTGGAGAGAAGCAGTTGGGACTGTTGTGTACACACTGAATAGAATTCAAATCAAAGAAGGGACAAATAAGACTCCTTATGAATTATGGTTTGATCATACACCTGCTGTGAAATACTTTAGAATATTTGGAAGTAAATGTTATATCAGAAGAGATGATGAGATTGGAAAATTTAATGCTAGAAGTGATGAAGGAATCTTTCTTGGTTATTCTACTAAAAGCAAAGCATACAAATGTTTTAATATGAGATTAAGAAATTTAATTGAAAGTGCCAATGTGAAGATAGATGAAAAGTTCCAAATTCAAGAAAGAATGTATGACTATGATCGGATTATAGAAACAAAAGAAGTTACTATAGAACCTAAAGAACCTTTGATGATTGAGAATGAACCTCTGATGACTGAAAATGAAGGCAAAGATGAATAGATTGAAAATACTGAGCCACACAAGACACCAAGGTATGTTAAGAACCATCCTGAAGATCAGATTATTGGTGATACAGGTAAAGGTATAATTACTAGATCTAAGGATAGAAAAGAGATTTCTTTGATTTCTCAAGTTGAACCAAAGACTACTGATGAAGCATGTAGAGATGAATCTCGGACTAAAGCTATGGAAGAAGAACTTGAGCATATTAAGAAGAACAATACTTGGGAATTGGTTCCAAGACCTAAGAACAAAAATGTGATTGGCACTAAATGGGTTTTTAGAAACAAGATGAATGAGAAAGGTACAGTGGTAAGAAACAAGGCTAGATTGGTTTGTAAAGGCTACTCACAACAAGAAGGTATAGACTATGAGGAGACATTTTCTCCTATTGCTAGATTGGAAGATGTGAGACTATTTCTTGCTTATGCTGCACATAAAGACTTTAAAGTGTATCAGATGGATGTGAATTCAACATTCCTGAATGGTGATCTAGAAGAAGAGGTATACATTGAGCAACCTGGTGGTTTTCCTTTAACAGATGATGAAAACATGGTTTGCATATTAAAGAAGGCATTGTATGGACTGAAACAAGCACCAAGGGCATGGTATGCAAGACTGGACAAATATCTACTTCATCTTGGTTTCAGAAAAGGTAATGAAGATAGTAATTTGTATTTAAGAACTGATGAAGATGGAATCTTGATTATAGAAGTTTTTGTTGATGATATCATTTTTGGAGGTAATGACAAAATGAGTAAGAAATTTGCTAAAGAAATGGAGAATGAGTTTGAAATGTCTATGATTGGTGAGATGAAATAGTTTCTTGGTTTGAAAATTAATCAGAGAAAGAATGGCATTTTTATATCTCAAACCAAGTATCTTAAGGAAATGTTGAAAAAGTTTGGAATGGAAGATTGTAAACCTGTTGGAACACCTATGGTGACTAGAAACAAATTGACTAGTGATGATGAGACTCAGAGTGTTGTTTAGACTAAGTATAGATCAATGATTGGAGGTCTACAATATCTAACATGCACCAGACCAGATATTACCAATGCAATTGGAATTGTGGCTAGATATCAAGCAGATCCTAAAGAAACACATTTTGTTGTTGTGAAAATAATCTTCAGATATTTGAAAGGAACTGTGGAATATGGATTGTGGTATGAAAAATCTGATGATTTTACTTTGCAGGCTTTTACTGATGCAAATTGGGTAGGTAATGTGGATGACAAAAAGAGCACAAGTGGTGGTGCATTATTCCTTGGGAAGAGATTGGTTTCCTAGTTAAGCAAGAAGCAGAATTGTATTGCTCAATCTACTGCTGAATCAAAATATGTAGCTGCTACAATAAATTGCACACAAGTTGTTTGGATGAAACAAATGCTGGAAGATATTGGAATAATTTTCAAGGAGCCAATGGTTATTCATTGTGATAAATAAAGTATATTAAACATGTCAAACAATCCTATAATGCACTCAAAGACTAAACATATTTCTATCAAGTATCATTTCTTGAGGGAGAAGGTAGCTGCTAAGGAGATTACACTAGAGTACATAAGCACAAAGGAATAGATAGCAGATATATTTACTAAACCTTTTCCAAAAGATTCTTTTGAATACCTCAGATGCATGCTTGGGTTGATGACCCCTCCCAGTGGTAATTAAATGATGTAGATATGCATCAATCCAATGGATCTCAGAGCTATATTATTCTTTGGAATTGATGTATGGATCTACTCCTCAGGGGGAGTGATCACATGAGAACACTATGGAGCACATTTGGGTGATCTTGCACCTGATTGGACATGAAGATTTTACAAAGCTACACCTTACCGAAGACTAAAAATGAGTTATGGCACCCTTTTCCATTGCTGCCAAAGGGGGAAGGAATCTATGTGAAAATCCCTACTGTTTTGGGGAGATTTGTTGAGGATATTGAGAAGATTGTAAAGAGAGAGAGTAATTTTGGGTTGATGCATATGGATTTTCCCATATGTTTCCATCAATTCCAAAGGGGGAGATTGTTGGATGATATTAGTTTTTGGTACTAATCATGTTGTTGATACTCATGTTTTGTCACTGATGTCAACATATATTTCTGTGAAAGAAGACAGACTAGTTACTTGACTAGAAGGCATGTACAAACACTGTACGGATGAACCAAAATGAGAAAAGTTGGATTTAAGAAGACTGAGTTTTGACCTTACATCTAAGGCCACTTGACTTTATGTTTCATATCATGTATGTTACAGCTATTTTAGTAAAGACTATTTTTCTGGACTGTGACTGTGATTCTGGACATAGAAGGTCTCTGTGTTTCGGGCATATCTTGCTGAGGAAGATCTTTCAGAACTTGCAAGCTTACTGATGGAGAGCTGACATATGATGGTGAAATGGGTTGAGTTTGATTTCTGTTTGGGTATTGATGACATCATCTATGGTGTGTGTTATGGAGAAGACTTATTTCCTGACTGACTTCAGACTTGTAACATGTGGAAATTAATTATGAGCATGGATTGCGGATCTGGAAGTTTTTGTAATGAGTTGTAAAAGTTGTATACTTGTTATAGGTACCATGTGTATCTTAGCAAGGGCTTATGTAATTATTTGCATGATGGGAAGCCTTAATTGGCTGACCTAGTTAATTGGGTATTAGGAAAGCTTAACTGGCTAACCTAATAGGTTATTGTAAGAAGGTATATATGAGTGATCTTTTCATTTGTGAAAAGTGTTGTAGAGAAAGAAAAGAGAAGAGATTTGTGAAGCTGTGAAGGTTGACTACTAGATAGAGAGAAGAGTTGGTACTTCATTGGAACTAACCAAGCAAAGATAGTTGCTATCAAACAGTTCACTGGATTGTGTATTTGCTGTATACACTTGATGCGGATTGTGAATCCTTGAGGGTGGCTTTAACCTTCTTTGGGCAGTGAGCCTACTACTTTTATTGAATCCTAATAGGGTCTATCATCTAACAGGGACTCTGTACTGTAATTTAATAACAAGCTCCTAACAAGGCTAATATCTTTTAACAGGGATACTATACTCTCAATACATTATTTTGTGGGTGTTAATTCCCACTAGGGTTTTACCTTTAACAAGGTTTCCTTGACAACAAACATTGTGTTATGGTGTTGGCAATTACTGTGTTATTTACTTTTGATGTTGTGGTTCATAAAGTTTAAAGTTTAATAATCTATTGCACAAGTGATTCACCCCCCCTCTCAATTATCTTGTGGACTATTATTCCTAACAACATCATGTTTTTTTCCATTAATTACAACACTCTACTCATCTGATTGTATCTCTTTCCATCTTTTTAACAAAACCATTCTCTCTCAATACTACCCTTTCTAATGGAAGTGTACCGGGATCCATCTTTACGAGAAGAGAATGTAACCAACTTGAATCCCACCTCAAAATTTTAGCCTAAGGAATATAGGGGAAAAATTTATCCCTCCAGGGTCCTTTTGAGCACATAAATACTATATTTTACCTTAACTTTATATTATAGATTATTATCATAATTCCCTTCACTCAAGTAGTTTATCTTATATTTCTTCCTTATAACTCAACATTTTTAACACCCCATATTTGATTTCCTATGTATTAGGGACATACTTCATCACTAGACTTCCTACATTCATTACTATTTAATAGGATCAAATCCTATGTAGTTCTATTTTCTATCTAATTTTGATGTGAACTATATAGTAGGTACACAACCCTTTCTAGGGTCATTATCTTGGATAGTTTCTCTGTAATTTATACACATGTTGGGAAGATCATAAAGAAAAACGTTCCATGTTGACCCTTTTCTTTTTTACCTATTTTAACCTATGCCTTAATCCTATGGTCACGTCATACTTGACTTGTATATTAAAATAAAAGGAACATTTCATACAAGTAAAATGAATTCAATCGATTACACATATCCCAAAATCTATTTGCATTTCCTTTGGGAAGATCATAAATAAAAATGGTCCATGTTGACCCTTTTCTTTTCTACCTATTTTTATCTAAGCCTTCATCTTATGCCCACATCATCCTTGACTTGTGTATCAAATTAAAAGTAAAAATTCATACAAATCAAGTGAATTTAATCAATTACACATATCCAAAAATACATTTGGATTTCCTATAGTTTCACTAGTGGACATTGGTTCATTAAAAACTAGCTTTTTAGATTATCGATCCAAAGGGAATTTCCCACCCCTTGGATTTTCACATCATGATTTTATCATAACTGGTGTAGTGATGCTAAGTGATGCATTGATGAAGATTGGTACAAATTGATGACAGGTGAATCAGTTATTTGGTTGTCACTGATGTCAACTACTTGACATAGTGTTTTAAGTATGTTACTTGATATTGTGTAAGTGAATCATGAGCTGTGGTATGTTTCTAAAGTTTATATTATTATGGAAGGTTATATCATGTGTGGTGATGTTAACTTCTCCATTGTGAATCTTGATATGAAGGATTAAGTTGGTGATGTTTGATTGGACTCAAACCGGGTAATTCCTAAAACAGTCAGTAATAGATAGTAAGTGATTTGAATGTTATTTCAGATCAGTGAAGTATTGGATGGAGAGGTTATAGGATATCATTGTAAAAAATTTCAAGATACTATATGTATGAGCGTGAATCATTATGTTATCTGATGCAACTATTTAAATTGAATGGAAGTGGTGTTAACAGAATGAAGAGGTAAACAAGACAGAGTTCTTCAATAGGCTATGAATATTTGTAGATCGGTTATGGAATTTGATATGGAAAGAGGATCGGTGATATTTTTGTAAAGTAGAAAATTAGTTCTATGTTTTGTAGAACTCTCTTAAAATCACATTGATCAAGGTATACATTTGAGGAGGCTTCTTTAGGAAGTTTCTTTTGGTCAAATGGGGTTTTTCAAATAGCTCAACTACCAAGGTAAAATCGATGAGCAAGCTGATGTGGTCAAAGGTAAATGTTTTATGAGTGTCTAGATACATTGTATCTTACCTAAAATTATTTTTCTCATTCATATCTTAGATCTAGGGTTTGTTTTAAGTCAGTGGAAGTAATTCTATATAGTAGAATAGTTGAAGTAGAACAAAGAGAAGAGAGTTGATTGTGAATTGTAGAAGGATTTGGAGACAGAGAAAGTAAAGGAATCAAGTGAAATCAATATAAGGAAGAGTATGCAGTATGATGATGTATTAAATATCTTAAAAGGATCTGATCATGCAAAGGTAGTGCATTTTTTGCAGATCATTTTATATGTTTCTTTCTAATCATTGTAACAATGAAATCCTCTAACGGGGTGGATCCTAACATATCTTTATTGTAAATCCTCTAACAAGGTGACACATTATCTTGTGTTTAAAGTCCTCTAGAAAGGCTTCTCCTAACAGGGAAAATATCCTAATAGGTCTTAGGCAAATGCATTAACTGAGTAACACCTAACAGTATTTTTGTAAACCTTTAATAGGGTAAGCTCCTAACAAGACGTATTCCAGAAGAGTACATATTTTGTAGGTATCATCTCACACCCTATTTTTTCCCAGTTAGGTTTCCATGTGATATATATGGTGTTTACATTGTGTGGTTGATTACTTATGGATGTATGCATTGAAATTTTACTTATGTTAGTTGTTGCTATATGTTTTGGTGCATAAATTTTAAAGTAGTTCAATTGGTGAATTTGCGTGGATTATTGATTCACCCCTCCCCTCTCAATAATTAGACATGTATTAACAATTGGTATCATAGATTTGGTCCCCTAATTGTGAAGGCTTAAAAGCTTAGGGAAAATATCTGAAGATGTATAAGAAGGAAGCACCTAAGTTCTCTAAAGAAAACTTCTCTACATGGGTAACCATGATGAAGCTATATCTGTATGGTATTGGATATAAATAATTAGATCATCTTTCAATGAACTATGTTCAACCTTCTGGCACCCTAACTCCTGATGAAATAAAAATAAAGTTGGAACATAACTGTATAATGATATAAATTGCAAGTGTTTTGGGTGATACTAAATTTGTAGATATTAAAGAAATGGATGATGCTAAAGATATGTGGGATAAGCTACAAATATTCCATGGTGGTGATGCTCCTATTCAAAAAGCTAAAGTAGATAGTCTCAGAGGAAAGTATGGTGAAATTACAATGTAGGAAGAAGAAAGTATTAGTCAATACAATAAAAGGCTAAAGGAAGTTGTCTCTGCTATCAAAGGAGCTGATGGTCAATGGTATGATGATGATGTGGTAAGTAAAATATTGAGAACCCTTATACCATAGTATGCTATTAGAGTCTCTTCTATACAAGAACTGAGATCTGTCAGTCCTAAAAACGTGACTCTAGATGCTTTGATTGGAAAACTAATTGCTTTTGATTTAAGTAATTTTGATAATAGTATGCCTAGAATAGAATCTTATTTCATAGATTCCCTAACCATTGGTTAACCAAAGAAAGGAAAGG
Organism: Thuja plicata; assembly: GCA_018584345.1. Classification (NCBI taxonomy): domain Eukaryota; kingdom Viridiplantae; phylum Streptophyta; class Pinopsida; order Cupressales; family Cupressaceae; genus Thuja; species Thuja plicata. Next base: position 5,250,601 of record MU223242.1, on the reverse strand, counting down.
AAGTATCTAAAATTTCTAAAGGGAAACGTGACTATGATTATATCCTATATGAGAAAAGAGAACAAGAAGAGTTGCAAGCTCTACGAGCAAGGAGATTACCTAGAGGAAAAGGAAAGTACCAAGGTAAACTTCCCTTAAAATTATTTTCATGTAATAAAATTGGTCATATTGCATCTAGGTGTCCTAACAATGATAAGAAATATAAGTTTAAGAAATTCAGGAGCTTCAAAGAAAAGAGAAAGAAAGCATGTTACCTAGCAGAAGATGGAGTAACTGATCAAGAATAAGATGGAAGAGATGATGAGGAAGAGATAGTATTTGTTTCAGTCAAAGAAGATCCTCCAACCAGTGTAGATGGAGGTAGTGAGGAGAAATCATTGGTTTTAAGCATTAATTACAGTGGTGACTAGATAATAGATAGTGGGTGTACACATCACATGACTAGTGACAAAAGGAAATTTATTTCCATGGAAGAATGTGATGGTGGTACTGTCAGATTTGGTAATGGTTCACCATGTGTAGTAAGAGGTAAAGGTTCAATAGAACTTACTAATACCATTAATTGTGATGATGTTTATTGGGTTGATGGTTTAAAGTATAACTTGTTAAGTGTTGCTTTGTTAAATAACAAAGATTTCAGGTTGAAATTAAGTAATGGTGTGTGCAAGATCTTAGGAGCACCTAAAGATTTTATTTCTATTGTTAAACAGACTAGAGGTAACCTATTCTGATTAAACTCTCCTAATAAACACTGGTTGATTTCTAAAGTTGAAGACAGATGGCTATGGCATAAAATATTTTTTCATATTAATTTTGATAATCTGGTAAAATTCAATAAGCATAAATGTGTTAGAGGTTTGCCTACTCTAGATAAGCCTAAAAATGTTGTTTGAAGAGTGTTAGTTGGAAAAGCTAACCAGGTATAGCTTTACAAGTAAAGTCTATTCATCTTAGAACATTCTTGACCTTGTTCACACTAACTTGTATGGACTGATGAGAACAAAGAGCTACAATGGAGATAAGTACTTTATCTTATTTTTTGATGATTACTCAAGAATGATGTCTATTATTTTTTTAAAGGATAAATCTAATGCATTCTATATGTTTAAAATGTATAAGGAAAGAGTAGAAAAATAAATAGGTAAAGCACTCAAGTGTCTTAGATATGATAGAGGAGGTGAGTTTACTTCACATGAGTTCTCAACATTCTGTGAAGAACATGGAATCGAGCAACAAATGTTAGCACCAAGAACACCTCAACAAAATGGAATTATTGAGAGAAGGAACATATACACAATTGATTGTGCAAGAACATTGTTGATACAAAATGGAGTGCATCAAACTTTTTGGAGAGAAGTTGTAAGTACTGGTGTTTATACTTTGAACCGAGTACAACTTAAGAAAGGTAAAAAAAAACCTTATGAGCTATGATATGGTCATACTCCTAGTGTCAATTACTTCAAAAAAAATTTGGAAGAAAATGTTACATAAAGAGGACAATCAAAATGGTAAATTTGATTCTAAGAGTGGTGAAGGAATATTTCTTGGCTATTCTACTAGAATTAAAGCATGTAAGTGTTTGATAATGCATACTAACAAGATGACTGAAAGGGAAAATGTTAGAACTGATGAATTTTCTAAAAATAATGAGGAAGATAGAAAGAAGGAACCGAAAGACTGACAGGTTTGTTTATGTTCAACTGGTGGACACATAGACAGTACCACAAGCGACCGAAGTGATGAATGTAGCACAACTGGTGAACAATGATGAAGGTAACCAAAGGAAAGAATCAGTAATCCCAAGGTATGTGAAACTCAATCATACAAAAGATCATATTATTGGAGATCAAAATGTTGGAATAATGACAAGAAGCAAGGTAAGAGAAAGAACTTGTCTTATATCTGAATTAGAATCTAAAACTATTAAAGATGCTTTGGAAAATGATGATTGGGTTATGGCTATGAAATAAGAATTAGAAAAATTAGAAAAGAATAAAAATTGGACTTTAGTACTCATACCTACTGATAAGAATGTTATAGGTACTAAATAGATTTTCATGAATAAGATGGATGAGAAAGGAGAAGTGATCAGAAACAAGGCAATGCTAGTTTGCAAAGGGTATGCAAAAGAAGGACTAGACTATGGTGAAACTTTTTACCCTATTGCAAGACTTGAAGGTGTAAGGATATTGTTAGCATATGTTTCTCATAAAGGATTTAAGGTATATCAAATGGATGTAAGATCTGGTTTTCTGAATGGTGTGTTAGAAGAAGAAGTATACATTGAACAACCTGAAGGATTTGCAACTAAGAAAGATAAAGACATGGTATGTAAACTACATAAAGAATTGTAGGGATTGAAGCAAGGTCTAGGAGAATTGTATGAAAGGTTGTATTCATATCTTATTAAGATTGGTTTTACAAGAACTAGTGGCAATAGCGATGTATATCAAAAAATTGAAAGTGAAGACATAACTTTGAATGCTGAATTTTTTGTTGATGACATAATATTTGGTGGAAATGAAGCATTGAGCAGGTCATTTGCAAAAGAAATGAGGAAGGAATTTGAAATTTATTTGATTGGAGAAATAAAATTCTTTATTGGACTTCAAGTAAAACAGAAAAACAAAGGAATAGACATAAGTCAATCAAAATTTGTGAAGGAGATTCTAAAAAATTTTGGCATGGAAGGTTCAAAACCAGTGTGAACACCTATGGTCAAAGGCTGTAAATTATCTGAGGATGAATCAAAAGAGGTAAATGAAAATTTGTATAGATCCATGATCAATAAACTATAGTATGTTGTGCACATTAGACCATATATTGCACATGTTGTTGGTATTGTTGCAAGGTTTTCATCAAATCCAAAGGACTCACATTTGGTTGTAGTAAAGAGGATCTTCATATATATTAAAGCAACTAAAACTTATGGATTATGGTATGGTAAGGATGGAAATTTTTCTTTGAATGTGTTCATTGATGTAGATTGGGTAGGAAATATCGATGATAGGATGAGCACAAGTGGTGGAGAATTCTTTCTTTGTGAAAGATTAGTCTCCTGGACTAGTAAGAAACATAATTGTATTTCTCAATCTACTACAGAGGCAGAGTATGTTGCTACTGCTCTTAACGGTCAGCAAGTAGTATGGATAAACCATATTCTTGAAGGAATTCATGAAAAGGTCACATAGCCTATTGTTATCTATTGTGATAACACTACTGCAATAAATATTTCTAAGAATCCAGTGATGCACTCGAAGACAAAACATATTGCAATAAAATATTATTTTCTAAGAGAGCCGGTAAAAGAAAAGGAGGTAAGGCTTGATTATGTGTCTACTATAGAAAAATTTCTATAAGGAATTCATGAAAAGGTCACATAGCCTATTGTTATCTATTGTGATAACACTAC
>MU223242.1:5236757-5247139 GCA_018584345.1 Thuja plicata | reverse complement strand
GTGTCTACTATAGAAAAATTTCTATAAGGAATTCATGAAAAGGTCACATAGCCTATTGTTATCTATTGTGATAACACTACTGCAATAAATATTTCTAAGAATCCAGTGATGCACTCGAAGACAAAACATATTGCAATAAAATATCATTTTCTAAGAGAGCCGGTAAAAGAAAAGGAGGTAAGGCTTGATTATGTGTCTACTATAGAAAAATTTGTTGATATATTCACCAATCCATTACTAAAGGATACCTTTGAGTATCTCAGATGTAGATTAGGGGTTATTCCCTTGTCTGAAGTTAATTAGAGGATGATGTTGATTGCATTAGTTCATATGTACTTGTCAGAATATCATATGTATGAATTGATGTAGTGATGGAAAAATCCTAGGGGGAGAAGTCTTAATTTGATGCTAAAATGGTGTAATAAGGAATGAACATACACGATTCAGTAAAGTATGCTCAGAGATGAGTGATTCATTTGTCAAATTTGGCATTTTTGTCAAAGGGGGAGAATATGTATGTACTTCCCAAAGGGGGGAGAATATGTATTTTCTAAAAGGGAAAAAATTTTATGTAATCTTGAGTGTGTGTGTGTGTGTGTGTGTGTGAAGATGGTGGAACAGTATAACTAAGTGTACAGAAAGTAGTGGAAGACCATAGGCAAAGACAAAAGTGGAAACATTTTTTCAGAAGTCATAACGAAGAGAAGATAAGAGTGTTGTCATCAATGCCAAAGGGGGAGATTGTTAGCATAATTGATGCAGTGATGCTAAGTGATGCATTGATGAAGATTGGTACAGATTTGATGATAGTTGAATCAGTTATTTGGTTGTCATTGATGTCAACTAATTGACTTAGTATTTTTAGTATGTTACCTAATATTATGTAAGTGAATCATGAGTTGCGATATGTTTCTAAAGTTTCTATTCTTATGGAAGGTTATATCATATGTGGTGATGTTAAATTTCCATCATGACTCTTGATATGGAGAATTAAGCTGGATATGTATGATTGGACTCAAACCGTGTAATTACTAAAATGGTCAGTGATAGATAGTAAGTGATTTGAATTTTATTTCAGATCTATGAAGTATTGGATGGAGCGGTCATAGGATATCATTGTAAACAATGTCAAGATACTATATGTACAAGTGTGAATCATTATGTTAACCGGTGCAACTATTTTAATTGACTAGAAGTGGTGTTAACAGAATGAACAGGTAAACAAGACAGAGTTCTTGAATGGGCTATGAAGATTTGTAGATCAGTTATGGAATTCGAAGTGGAAAGAGTATCGGTGATGATTTTTGTAAATTAGAAAGTTAAATATGTGTTTTTTGGGACTCACTTGACATCACATTGATCGAGGTTTAAATTTGAGGAGGCTTCTTCAAGAAGTTTCTTTTGGTCAAATGTGGTTTTTGAAATGGCTCAACTACCAAGGTAAAATCAATGAGCAAGCCAACGCGATCAGAGGAAAATATTTAATGAGTATCTAGATACATTGTATCTTAACTAAGATGATCTAGATCATTCATATCTCAGATCTAGGGTTTATTGTAAGTCAGTGGAAGTAATTCTATATAGTAGAATAGTTTGAGTAGAACAAAGAGAGAAGAGAGTTGATTGCAAATTATAGAAGGATTTGGAGACAGAGAAAGTAAAGAAATCAAGTGTGATCGATCTGAGGAAGAGTATACAATATGATGATGTATTAAATAGCTTAAAAGGATATGATCATGCAGAGGTAGTGCAGTTTTTAAAGATCATTTTATTTGTTTCTTTCTAATCATTGTAATAGTGAAATCCTCTAACAGGGTGGATCCTAACAGATCTTTATCGTAAATCCTCTAACAAGGTGACACATTAGCTTATGCTTTAAAGTCCTCTAGAAAGGCTTCTCCTAACAGGGAAAAGATCCTAACGGGTCTTAGGCAAATCCCTTAACTGGGTAACACCTAACCATGTTTTTGTAAGCCTTTAGCAAGGTAAGCTCCTAATAGGGCGTATTCCAGAAGAGTACAGATTTTGTGGGTATCATCTCACACCATGGTTTTTCCGATTTGGGTTTCCACGTGATAAATATGGTGTTTACATTGTGTGGTTGAATACTTGTGGATGTATGCATTAAAAGCTTACTTATGTTAGTTGCTACTATATGTTTTGGTGCATAAAGTTTAAAGTAGTTGAATTGGCACGAATTTGTGTGGATTACTAATTCACCCATCCCCTCTCAGTAATCAGACCTATATTAACACATGATGTCTCTATTACTCATTGGAAGTTTGAAGGAAAGATACTAGAATTGTAGTTGTTGTAGCTACATTAGGCTATAGACATAATAGTTCAAGTTCAATGCAATTAATCCTAAACATGAGCTAGAGGCACCATTGATAAAGAACACTAGTTTTGTAAGTTTCATATATTGAATAAAGTTGGCTATCTAAGCTAGTAATCAAATATTTATTTCAAAAAAAACATTAGCCATTCTTAGGATTAATTGTAATAAATAAAATTAAAAATAAACTTTCATCTAACTATTTTGATAATAAAAAGTTCTATATATTTAAATCAATCCTATAAATAACTTCCTATTGATAAAATTTACAATTTCTAAACTTAAATAAATAGTTAAATGCTTAAAATATTTAACTTTCAACTAGGACTATCAAGTAAATCTATCGATTGCATTTAAATATTGTCAATATTCTTGATCTTAAATGTTTTACTTTAATGAAAACAAATAACCTTACTATGAATCTAAAACATAATATTTCAAGTTCACTAATGATTAACAATAACTTTCAATAAAAGGAATAACTAAGACGTCTATAAAATACTTGAAATTATTCATGAATAAAAAATTAATTAAAATAAACATTTAATCAAATAACATTTTACCACCTAGTTGGATTGATAAGATAAAATGCCACTATGCATCAAACAATTCTTTCTTGAAGTAGATTTCTTACTTTATTGTTGACTATAATATTGTTTGGTGGAATGAAAACTTAAATATTGCTAAAGAGTAAAGAGATTCACTTCAATTTATTTTTGTTAACTATTTAAGATTGATCCTTAAGGTTTCCATGTAAATTGATTCTATTTAGTAACCAACAACATGTTTATTCTTAGGAATTGAAAATAGAAAGGACTTTATTATGTTGCATAGTTTTGGCGATGTAGATCAATAAAAAAACCCTCAACGTGTATTTGTATACTATCTAACTAAATATTTATATTTGATCACAACTAGTTAAATTAACTAATAAATGATTAAAAGGATTCATATAGCATCTTATACTAAAGATTATTCTATTTCCCTATGTCTCACACTAATTAAAATTTGAATAATAATAATGATGTAATATAATGATAATTCTTCTTCTTCTCTCAACTCTTGATGAAACTTAAAAGTCACTAATTTAACTTTTGAAAGAGGGGTACAAGATTTTTTTGTAATTTAGCTAATAGACTATTTTTGGGAGCTTTGCTCCCTAAAAAAATATTTTTCTGTCAGAAAATTGTCAACCTCATCGGCTTTCTTTTTTTTCTAATCATGCTTTTGAATTAGATGCTATCTTCTTATATATTTTTTCCACTTTTATTTGCATTTTTTTGTCATTATCTCTATCTCTCATTTAGTTTTCCCCATTTAAAATTTATTTTATTTATAATTTTTGTATTCTCTTTAATTAATGATTTTTTTTATTTTTTTTTTTTAATTTTGAAAGATATTTTTTATTTTTTATTTTAGAAACTTAAAGATATTATTTTGTTAATTTTTATTTATATTAAAATATTTTTTAACAATATTTATTTAAATATATTAAATTTTCAAATTTAAAGCTAATGAAATTAGTTAAAGATGATTTTTTATTTATTATTTAAGTATTTAAAGAATGCATATCTTGTTTTAAAAATAAATTAATCAATAAAATATATATAAATCTTTAACATATATATAGTGCATGTTTTTATATATTAAAATATACACTATAAAAAAGGGGTATTTAAAATAGATATATTTATTATAAAAAAATTAAAAATAATATATATAGGAGTTGGCGGGACCACCATCCCCTCTTAACCCACTGTGGGTACCACCGCAAGTACCCTACGGTGTACCTATTGATCTCCAAGTTATGTTGTCTATTAGAGTCACGCAGTTAGTCAAATCAAGGCAAGTTAGTCAGTCATCACTGCGACCAAGCCATCCCATAAAGGCCAAGCAATGTAAATGACTTGTGTAAATATTATGTATTGATCGAGTTGTAGTTAATGTCGAGCAAGTCAGTGATCACCGAGTACTCAATAGTTTTTGAATAGAATTATTGTCGTTGCACAAACAGTCAGTATCGAGTGACACTTTTGACCAAGCATCAGAGTTTACATATGTCGAGTGAGACAGTTTTGTTATATATGTTTAGAATGGCACAAACACCTAGGTAAACTATTTTGGCCGACTTCTATGTATCATTTAAATATTGTTGAAGATATTTAATGCATTAATTAGGCATTATTTATGAGATCATTAATCCCTATGCAATCAATGCAACCAATCAAAATTAGGGATGATTAAGTAGAAAACATGATGAATCTAGATCATTGATCTTGATCTGGATTCTTCATCAGTTATCTATATATGGAATACTTCAAACCCTAAACATGTAGATGCAGATGTGAAGAGAAGAGATTGAATGTGTATGCAAAAGAAGAAGAGTTTTGCATATCAGAAGCATAGACCAGGAAGAGTGACCGAGTAGAGAAGTGAAGGAAAGAAAAGAGATATATCAAATTTTGATATAAGTTAAGAGTTGGAAAGAGGAGATTCGTTATCAGCATTTTAAGTGCAGACCAAAGGATTAGGTAATGATACATTCTAGCAAGTGAATCAGGGTAAATATCTTAACAGAGTGGTCCTAACAGGCCTTTGTAAATCTCTTAATAGAATGCTTACTTAGTTGTAAGTTTAAATCCTTTAATCAAGGTAGATTGTATAATTTTGTAAGCTCTTAACAGGGCAGACCCCTCACAGGGTAGATCATCAGAAGTGATCAAAATTTTTAGCCCTAATAGGCACACTTTGTTACTGCAGTAGTCAAGATTTGTGGGTTTTATCCCCACCCCATTTTTACCTTTCAAGGGTTTATGGGTTACCAAATATTTGTATTATGTGTTCATTATGGATGTGATTAAATGTTAGATCTATTACAACATTACAGTTATTGTTATGTTTACATGTTGAATCAATTTTTTTCAAAAGTATACAAATTTTATAGATCATGTTTCACCCCCCCCCCCCTCTCTCAGTATACTACTTTCCCATATTAGACTTCCAACAATTGGTATCAGAGCTTTGTTCTCTTAGAAGAAGTCTAACTTCTTGAGAGTTGAGATCTTGGAGATGGAGGTTTATAAGTTGGGAAAGGTCATTAAGAATCAGAAGATTGATATCCAGCTGGAACTGTAGCATCTTGAGAAAGCAAGAGAAGAATTAAGGAAATCCTTAAAGGCTAGGAAAGAATTGGAAACTCAGTTGAATGACACTTCATATGAAGAAGAAGATATTGAAGGTCTATTTGTTAATGGAGATTCCAAAGAAAGTAATGCAGCAATTGCAGATCTATTGGATAAGAACAACACACTAAAAAAATGAGTCAAAAGTTTAAAGATAGAGAAGGAAACTCAATCAATAACACCATGTGAGGTGATTGATTAGAAGAAGAAAGTTGAGGAAGAAAAGACAATGGAAGAATAAGATAAGAGACAAATGGATACTAGACTTTATGAAAGGACAAGTGATGTACAGAATCTCACAAACAATCAGTTGGACATGGTTAACCAACTATTATTTGCAAATCAAGAGGTAAACTAGAAAATAAATTGAAATTACATATCAGAGATCATAGAATAATCAACTGAAAAATGAGTTAATATCTGAAAGAGAACTCATTAAGAGGATAAACAAACCTAATGAAGCCTTGAGATACTTTGAGGAACTAATGAGATCACCAAGAAGGACCAATGAAACCTCTAGACTTATCCATACCAAGAACATGTCATCCACTAAAGAAGGAGAATCATCAAAGAGTGGTGAATAGAGGAATGCAAAGCTGAAGAATAGAAAACCTACATGTAATCATTGTGGGAAACCAGGTCACACAGAAAACATTTTCTGAAGCAAGAATGGTAAGTCTAATCCTAAGCCTAAATTCAATAGATGTTGTTGAAGACATATTTTTCCATTAGTATGAAAGGAAAAATAGTTATGAACTATCAGTAACACCAACACCAAAAGATAGGTTTAGTGCAACCTGATAGACAAGTTCACAAGGGAACCTGACGACACAGTTTACTAGTGCAACCCAAAAATGTTACAAGAGGAACCCAACAGATTAACCCAACAGAGGAACCTGACAAGTAGATTATAGTGTAACCTGACAGAATAGATAACAAAGGAACCCAACAGAATATAGAGAAACTCGAGCACCAGTCTACCGAGAGATAGTTATAAATCCTGAGAAATGTGGATCTGACTTCCACGTTAGATAAAACACTTGTGTTTTATATTTAGCTTTTTTATTAGCTTTAAATCCATTTCTTGAGGGTCAAGCAATGTAATTTTAATTTTTTTAATCAGTCTAACTTATTAGAAACATGTAAACTAGGAGATCAAGGTCAAGTTGCAAACCTTTGATCATAGAGTTAAAATTGTTATGCGTGAAACTCATTTAGGTAAAACTCAATGTATAAATAGATGTGTAATCAATCAGAACATGTGGATGTGATGATGATTGTAGCCAAAGAAACTTCTATAGATTAGAGATAGAGTTTTATGTAGAAGAATAACCAAAGATGAAATCAGTTATCAAGAACAAGATCCAAGGCTACTGAGCATAACAGAGGTATTGATCAATCACTATAGGTGATAATTGTACATGTGAACTTTATAGGATCTGTAATAAGCAATTCTAGATTGCATATACTTAGGTCAATGAATATTTTTGACTACATTCTAACAAGTGTAGAAAATAGAAGAAATCCTTGAGAAAGGTGGATTTAACAATCCTTTGTAAATATCTTAACTGAGTGCACACTAAACGGTGTTTCTAAAGCTCTTAATGGAGTAGACCTTAACCAGTCTCCGCAAATTACTCCTAACGGGGTAGATCATCAGAAGTGATCAAAATTGTAAGCCTTAATTGACCCCTTCCATTTTGTAGATAGTGAATTTTAGTGGGTTTCATCCCCACCGTAGTTCTTACCTTCTAATAAGGGTTTTCTGCATTACCAAATCTTGTGTCATGTGTCAATACATTTCTATGAATGTTTACATGCAGTTAAGTTTATGAATTGATATTACATGCATAAAGATAAAATAACATAGATGGTTGGTAATACAAGAAATTGATTACTAATACGATTAAGGTTAAGTGATAAAAGTTTTAAGGGTACTGATTCACCCCTCTCCTCTCAGTACACACCATTCCATTATTTCCAACAATTGGTATCAGAGCTAGATCTCTTATTTGGAAAATTTTAAATACTTAAGAGAAAAGATCATACAATGGAAAGGTATAAGCTAGACAAAGATATTGAGAATCAGAAGCTAGAGATATAAATCTTCTATGAGAAATACAAAGAAGCAAGAATCAAGATGAGAGAACTACTGGATGAAAGAAAGGTTATGTCATCTTGTTGTAATGAAATAGACTATCATGAAGAAGAGATACCAGATTTATTTGAGTTATCAAGATCTACATCTAGCAAAGAATTAGACACATCTAAAGGTAGCATCACAAGTCTGAATGAAAGAAATCAACATTTGACAGAGCAAGTAAAGATACTACAAATTGGTCAAGAGACACAGATGGTAAGGATGATTGATGTCATGAACAATGCTAGACACACTGAGAAAGAAAGAACATTAGCTATTGATGATAGGAGGAAGATCACTAAAAAGATACAAGAGAAAGAGTCAGAAATACAAAGACTTACTGAACATCATCATGAGATCACCAATCAGATTATTCTTATGAGTCAGGAGGCAAACCAAATGAACATAGAACTAATTGAAAGAGTAGAAGATATTGGTGAGCTAAGAGAATAAAATGAAAAACTAAAGCATGAAGTAAGAATTTAGCAACAACACAATGACATGATTAAGGGAGCTGAAGAAAGTACAAAAAGGATGGATGATTTCCTGGATGGACAAAGAAGAGTCAGTAACAATATCATATTAGGGTAAATTGAGCATGGAGAATCACCATACCAAGCTAATCCAAAGAATGTCTACATAAATCCAAGACCAAGAAAGAAGTCATGCAATCATTGTAGAAAACTAGGCCACACATCAAATGTTTGCAGGAGCAAAATGAAAGGTATTCCTAACTCCACATCTACATTCATAGGAAATTGTTATAAATGTAACAAGAAAGGACATAAAGCATATGAATGTAAATCTAAGGTGATACAACCAAAGAAGGAAACCTATATCAAAAAATATTTTCCTACTTGAAAAATGCATGGGCACGCATCTCTTGAATGCAGGAAAAAGAGAAAGCGAGCATGGAAGCCAAAAGATCAAGAAAATGCTTATCAACCGAAAGGAGTCAGTAACTTGAATATGTTTGGGATTACAACACATGGGAAAACTCCACAACATGTGGAATATTTGGTCACATAGCTGCAAACTACATGAGGAAATGTACAAGAAAGTCTAGAAGATGGACTAACCCCGGAATGGCATGCTTACACTGTCATAGGGTCGGTCATCTAAACAAGGACTACAGAGATCGGGTGACAAAGACAAGAACTTTTCCCAATGGAAACACCAATGAAGATTTCAGAAAGATGAGAAACAAAATGTGGAGGGAATCTACAAACATTGATGATGTTGGACCAAGCAATGCAACTGGTGACACCTTATCAAATGGATCTAGGAACATCACCACCCCCACCTAAGCTAAACAAGTAAGTATGGAACTGCACTATACCAAGTTATATTTTGCATCATTCCATTATACATTGATGAAATTCCAAACTAGCATGAATAAAGATGCACTGTGGTATTACTTATTATGATACTGTGAATCCAATCTCGTCAGTCAATTCTTACTGAAAAGCATCAGTGTACATACAAAGCTAAGTTGTCTATACATACCAAGAATCATCGGTATACATGTGAAAACCAAGTTAATTAATGTAACCCAAGACTCGTCAGTAATCATGTAAAATTCATTGGAGTCTTTGCCACTTACCGAGCACTGTCGGTAAACCTATGAAAGGTCAAGTGAGTTTTCACTTACCCTGAGCTAAAAGTTTGTGTGATACCTGAGAAAATCCATCTTCGACACCCGACAAGTGGGTAGAACATTAATTGCGCCACTTAGGGAATTGTCTATAAATAGGAAAATGGAAGAGCTCATTATTCACAAGTGATTGAGAAGAGGAGTAGAGCAGAGCAGAGCAAAATAGAGTGACCAGATTGCAGAGCATTCCAAGAATATTCACGACATTCAGATTCTGAACAACAATAACTATAAAAGGTTAAAGTAAGTACCTAGAATCTGTGTGCTTAAAATATGTCACACTTCTATGAGTCATTATATTCAAGATTGATCAAGAATGAGGTCTTGAATGGAAACTCATAGCTCTCTATTCATGGAGTACAAGGGTTTGTAATGGAGGCCCTCAGATTGACCTAGTTTGTGCCCCTGCAAGTACACCACAAAATGAGAGATTCAAAGAGGAAAAGCAAGAATGCTAGTCTCCATGATCATCAAGTATGCATGCAAATGAAAGCGATTTTATATAATAACAATGCAAGAAAGGAAATTAATCTATATGATAACGATGCATGATTATTCTATGAAAGGAAATACAAATGCAAGATTAATCTATGAAAGGAAACATGAATCTAATCTAATATGCAAGTGCAAAATTAATCTAAATGGATTTCCATGGGGCATGAAAGAAGAAGACAAAAAGAAAGAAGTTGCAATATCCAAGCTCAAGTGCTCAAATTATCCTCCAACATTGCTCTCCAAACCTACAACATAACAATAAACTAAAGAATGTATGTGTTTTTTTATTATGCAAATGAGAAGGAGAGGCTTCCTTATAAAGAGCAATGGATGGTGGAGATTAAGAGGTTTAAAAAAGGAAAATAAAGCAATGGTGGAGATTAAATCTTGGTTGATCCATGTGCTTTAAATCTTCAAAAGGCAAGATCGAAGGGCTATGATTAAGAGGCAAAAAGCCCACCACTTAGGAAGATGTAGAGAAAAAAGGATTTTTATTTATTTTTTATTTGATTTATTTCCTTTTTTATCAAAAAGAGAGCTTTAAGTGGGGATTTTATTTATTTAAAAGAGGAATTT
>MU223242.1:5205455-5226190 GCA_018584345.1 Thuja plicata | reverse complement strand
ATATCTGAATGAGATGATGCTAAGGGGGTACTCAACTCACTAAGGTGACTCTTGGAGTCAAACCAAACTTCAAAATTGTTCCTAGGTGATTGATCAAATATGGGCGCTTTTCCCTTACATTTTTGGCGAGTTTGAACTAAGGATAATTGGTTAAAAACAACTTGAGGTAGCTTTCCTTGATTTACTTGATATCTTGTTGTAACTGGCATAAAAGAAAAGGTACTAGGTGATAGGATGACCCTAAGAAATGGTGGTACCAAACTAGGATAGTAAAAGCACTCACTTGTCCAAAAGAGAGGTGATAAGATAGAATTTAGCAAGAGGTATAAACCAACACTGCCACAGAGGTGTCTAATAAATGGGTGAATACCCTAACACATATGGATCAGGAGGATGATTTACCCAAGTTATATTGATTGAATTTGAATTTGGTATGGAAGTGAATGGAAAAGAGATTACTAAGACTCTCCAAGTGTGTTATCAAAGGAGAAAAAGGTTTATCTTCTCAACAAGGACAGTTTCTAGCTCACCAACTCCAAGCAAGGTCACTTGTGAAACCAAAGATTACTAGTTCAAAAGGTCAAAATACAAGAATCCAAAGTGTAAACAAGATTCTAACAGTGGGGTAAGTGACCTAATCTGATCTGGATCAACCCAGGAAGACTAAAAATGATGGGATAGAAAAAATGAGCAAGTTGATAGTTTGACACTTAAGAATGCAGATTTGTTGATCATTTTGGTGTTTGTCTTAATGTTTGGGTGTATTTTTTGATCTTTCACTCACATAAGACACATCAAGTAGATTGTTTGTTGTAAAATAAATAGTCACATCACAACCTAGGTAAGCTAGGACAATATCTTTTGAATTCTCACTTGAACCGAAGTTCAGCCATGCTTACTCATAGCGGACAACTTAGAAGCTTGGAGGCATGGGCTCCTCCTTACATGTGCACTCACTTCTCAAGCACACCAAGCTTTGAATCCCAAGAGAATTGCTTCCCAAAGGACTGTTGTCTCTACTAAGAGCCATGAAAATGTGGGATGTCTTAGTCAGTCTCTAAACTTCTACGCCAATAGATAGAAGGTTTTTAGTCACTAAAACAAAGTTTGTAGTCAAGGCATCCGTTCAGGTGGTTGTGATCAAGTCATTTTCCTAATTAAGGGGGCTCTCCCAATCCTTTCAAAGAAAGGTTTTCACCTTAGAAATGTAGGGACTTTAATGCACCACTAGGGTACTAGAGAAGATTTTGGTTTCCATGATGAATTCACACCTGTCCACTGTGAGACTAATCACAATGACATTTTTTATATACCAGTTTGGAAGGGCTTGGCTTTAGCCTGTTACCAGTTGGGCAATCCACTCTCACTGGATCTATTAAAGTACTCGAGAGGTAGCAACGCTAAAAGAATTATAGGATTTTCTCTTACACCCAAGATCCACAAAGGCAAGGGGAGAGGATACGTTCATATAATTCTTAGGATTACAATCTAAAAGACACTTCAAACACATAAGAAAATGACAATAATATTTCTGGATTTCTGATCATCCCAAAAGGGCGAGAGCATAGTTTCCTGACATTATTGTCATTCCTAAAAATACCAAATAGAAGTTCATTTTAGAAGTCTTGCATGTGGGTTCCTATTTTAATAAAACAAAATAAAATGCAAGCACAATTTTTAGCATGCTATCAATCAAGGCAACCTACAAGATGATTCATTAGTAGTCTTTGTTTGAGTCTTCTTTTTCAACATCCTGCAAACTATTGTTAGGTTGTAATCAAAGATAAGCATCAAGAACAACAAAGCCAAAGATTGGTCAGCGTTAAAAAAATATAAAATCAAAAATTGGATTGCATATTCAGAAAGTAGATGAAAAACCACGTACTTTCAAAAAATATTTCACTCAAAAATGTTACCATATGAGCCCGTACGAGGCTTCAGAAGCTGCAAAATAAAGGATTGGACAGGTACAGTGATGAAAACCTACAATTTTTGATAAATTTGTGACTCAAATCCAGAAACTAAGAACAACCCAGAAATCTTCAGACAATTCTACCCAAAATCAAAAAAAATTGCACTCAATTTGAAACTAAAATGAGCAATATATGATCGTTTGAAGTTAGACTGCAATTTCAAAAACTCCATTGGTGAAGGCAAAGACTTTTCAAACCCTACAAACGTTAGCAGACTGCTGCATTAAAATTGATAGGCTGGGGGCCGTCACAGAAGGCCTGGATTTTGATGTTCATATGGCCGTCAAATTTAACATAGTAAAAAAAAATTGATTTTTGATCTTTTTTCAAAAAATTACCTCGGGCTACGTGCAAAGATGATCCTGTAATGCCCCTCTAGGAAACCCAAGAGAGATTAACCTATAACATGACACTATGTGTACTGAATAATTTTTTTTAAAGTTAACATAAAGAGACATACATTCACGCGGAAGCAATTACCATTTATACACATGTCTTACACTCACATAGATTACACGACTCAAGGGTTCCATGACGTTGAATTACTTAAAGCATAACACAACTAACAATATAAAAAAAAGACTCCATTTGATTAAACATAACAAATACAACTTACATAACCATAATTACAAACCTCATGGATAACCATGACACCACCATAAACTCACATTCACTGCACATGTCGTAGGGTATGTGGTAATCACTCTAAACTACTTAATATTACAACTTCCAGATTAGGTATCACATGCGATACTCTAATACAAGATTTACAATAATGAAATTACATAATAAATGATGAAGAAACATAAAGAGCTCATCTGCAAGAACCATCAAGCACCTAGTACAAGGACGTCGAGTCTCAATGGGTAAAGAATCACTACCACCCATCCATGTAAAACCACAAAGGTTCACCCCACCATGCTAAGGAGATAAAAATAGACCCCACTCGGATATCCAAAACCAATAAGGAATAACCACTAAGCAAGGGATCCTGACAGCTCTCTAATCCGGTGTACTAATCATCACAAAAAGGTAAGACTCACTAATCCAGAGGCAACTGACAACATAGAAAATCTAGACTATGTAAAGGAAGGTGTCATCATGTACGTCTAACCCTTAAGTTCAGCCCTGATAATCCTAATGGATTCTGGCACCTAATTGACCATACACGGAGCCAATGACCTCTCAAACTGACAAGGCCACTAACTATGCCAGAACCCGTGCCTCATAAGGGGGAAAGCATTATCTAATCCTTCATCTCAGTCTTTACTAGCACTCAAGCATGGGTGAGGAGAATCATATCTTATTAATTCATTTTAATCTCTCAGTATGTCTTTAGTTATCACTTATTAAGAAACTCTACAATAAGCAATCCAGTAGTCACTTACGGACATGAAACTTATTGCAAGCCACCCCCTACTACACATCTAGGTAACCTACCCTAGGCTCAGAGATCCTAACAGATCTAGCATAGGTCATAACCCTAGTGTACCCCAAATCTAGTATCCCACACAATCAGGAACGGTCACATAGGTACACAAACAGATAACAAATCGAAAGGGTCACATGGTCAGTTTAGGGTAATAACTGATAACACACACGCCATGAAGTAACATAAATACAAACACACCCCCCAGCCTCTATATACATCCTAGGTCATCTAAATCCCCCAAAATACCACATATAAGCAAAAGAGATCCATACAGATGCATAGAAATAGAACGTTTAAAAAGACTAAAAAATGAACTATATCCATGTAAATACTTATAGATAACTCATACATAATCTCCATCTAATTAATAACTTAATCTGAAATAATTAAGGTTAATTTCATTAAATTCATTTAAAAACTACCTCTAGTAATTAAATAATCTAATCAAGAAAACCATTAATTAAATCAAATTCATTTATCCAATTCCACAGTCTTGAGTTACCTCATAATCACATAATTAAAACAACTTGATCAACTTAAATTAAATAGATACATTTTAACAAAACATATTAATAAAATTAATTATACTAATAATCAATATATTAATTTAAGATTAATAGTACCTACTAACTTAAATTAATAATTAATACATTAAAATATAATTAACAATTAATATATTAAGTTAAAAACTATATATATATGTGTGTGTGTGTGTGTGTGTTAATTATATATATATAAAACATTATAAATAGCTAACTTAATATTTTAATAAATTACAAATATTAAAAAACTAAATTAATTTAAAACTAATATTTAAAAATTAGTTTTAAACAACACAACCTTAGCATTGTTTAAATGGGGGAGGGGCCCGCGCGGTACCCTCACCCCTACGCATTACGCGCTGACCACCGTAGGTGGTGGTGGGGACCGACGGTCCTGTCACCCACCTGCCATATGGCGGGTGGTATGACAACTGCCTCCCCTTTTATGGGAGTGGCGCATGCCATGGGGGGTGGGGATGGGATCCTACCTCCCCACTAAATTTTTTTTATTTTTATTTTTAAAAAACCCGCTAATCAATGCAGTTCCCATTCAAAAGGATTTTTTTTTTATTTTTTTTTTTTAACAATTTCGTTTTAAACCACACTTTCTTTTTAATAAAGAAGTTGTTTTTTTTTTTTTAAATGAAATTCGAAAACGGAAAAGCAAAAAGGGGTTTTATTTTTTTTTTACTTTTTCCTTTCTGGGTTAATTTTTTACCAGTCTGTATAAATACAGAGACTCTTTTTTTTCAAATGATTTAATTTTTTTATAAGCAAATACAAGGAGCTCATTTATTTTAATTTTTCTATAGTTAGGACTATAGACAGAGTTTAATTTTTCAATTCCTAGGAGATTAATGAGAGATCTATTCACAAAATTTTGACAGCATAAGGGTACTATGCTAAGAAACATATAAATATGAAAATGACAGACCTAAGCTTCTCCTAAACCCTAAAAATATCGAAACAATAATAAACCATAACTTTAATTTCCTCTATAGTTTAAACTATAGAAAGGATTAATTTTTTTCATTTTCTAAGAGATCTAGAAGGAATTTCTTCCTGAAATTTTGACAGCATAACACTACGATGCTAAGAATATACAAAATGAAAGAAATTTAGATCTAGGGTTTTTGTAAACACCCGAAAACATAGAAACAACAATAAGCCATTTAAAAGCCAAAATAACGAACATGCACTTAATTAACATTGAAAACCTCAGATCTACAAAATTGAAACCTCACATGGAAAATGAAACCTACCTTGATTCCAATGCTAGAAACGGAGGAATGTGGCTTGGAAGAAGGAAGCAAATCTGAAACCCTCCAAGCACAATTCGACCACGGATCTGGAAACTATGAAGATTCAAGCACACACACAAACAAGAAAAATTCTGAAATCCTCAAAGCAATAAGGAACCACAACAATCCACAATCCTTCAAAAACCCAAAATACCAAAAGCACTACAAATCTCAAAAACTTGTTATGAGAGAATGAATGACCAATTCCCCCTAAAGAGATTCAAATTCCCCTAATCATGCAAAGCTTGATGACAACTCCCAAGTCAATCCCTAAAATGACTCCACTTGAAAATTGAAATAAAATCATAATTAAATAATTAAAAATATCTTTATTGCCACAACTCAACTTTTTCTCCTAATTCCAAGTTGAGATATTTAAATTTGAAAATACTTTTTCAACACATTCATGCACATGTAATTAATAAAATATTAAATTAAATAGATTAAATATTTATGTCACAATATTACATGCAACCAAATATTTAATTATTTAATTAATCATATAAGCACATTTACTATAGTTTTCAATTAAATACTTAATAAAATCAAATTATTCAAATATTTTAATTTAATTAATTATTTAAAATAAACATAGGATATAATTAAATAATTAATTCAACTATAATCTATTAAATTATAGAATATGGAAAACCACTCAATAATCCAAAAATCACCTGAAAGCAATCACATGCAAAACACACATACTCAGGAAAAAGGGTATTCAAATTCTATCAACTAGACGAATCCAGATAGGGTAGTCATACTGAAACTCATCCAACATTAGGATGATTAGGCTTAGGTTAGGGTTTTGGATCTGTATGTTACCTCCCCTCTTTACCATTAAGATAAATATTTATGGGCACGCTCACTCCTGCCAATTCAGGGAAGACGATGCCCTGTACCTGCAATACTGTCATCAAAAGAACACACATGTATATGCAAAATAATATCGCAAACAATTATAGGGATAAATCAGACGTGTGAATCTTGCAAAGCAAGTAACTAGGCCTCCATTCTCTACCACAATAACACATCAGCAAGTATATTCACATATAAATAACCATACACATGCAAGTATGGGGTAAGTATATCATAATCTGAAATCAACATATAATAATCAACATGATAATACCATCACATCTATCTATGCATATGATAAAACCATGACATCATAATCAAGTATCATCATCAAATGAAACAATAACAGCTCACTTGAAATGTAACCTAAAAGAATTCGTCCAATCAACTGAACCAATGCCTAAAAGAGTACGGCATCATAAAATAAAAGAAAAACATGAGTGGGTATTACATCCACCCCCCCTAGGATTAGGCTTACTCCTGGAAGCCTGAAACAAATAGGGATATAACTCCCATAAACATGAAGCGTCCTAATGAGTCACATAAGACTCAACGTGTAGATCCCATAGGACCTTTCCCTGCTCTCTGGTTCAAACTCTGAGGATCATTCCCCGCTATAGGAAACTGAAACCCAGCTACAGGTCCTCTACCTGCAGACTCAATCATAGGAGGATGATACACTGGAGGATGATAATCCAAGGCTGCATATGCTCCATGAGATCTACCGACATTCCCAACTATAGGTTTGAAATTCGCAGGTCTTTGTTCAGAAAATTGAGAAGCACGTTGTGGACAATTCACTGTGATATGCCCAAACTGTCCACATGTGAAGCAAGCTCCTCCACTACCACCTCCTCTAAATGAAGGTACTCTAGACTACTGAACACTACCCCTACTGACACCCTGATACACACTCTATGCTGGCTGAACTGTCTGATTGCGCTTGTTAGCATAAAAATGCCTGATGCGCTGACGGTTACAAAATTTCCTATATGAAGAACGACCACTACGACCCTGAGAGAGTTCCTTACTTTATTGGTTTACATGATACTATTCAACTAACACAGCCTTATAAATTGCATACCTAAAATCTTGGGATTGGAAGGCTTGAACTCCTCCATCAATGAGGTCATTAAGCTCTCTGACAAGGTGTTGAATCTTCTCAACCTGATCCTGATCAAGGCTCCTAGCAACGACTCTAGACTCAACACACTCCATACCTGAAGCAACCAAAGGAACAAAAAAACTCAGAACTAAAACCAAAACCAAATAGCATCAAAAGAAATCAAATAATCACAAAGCAATGGTTTTAAATACATCAGATTTTTATGTCTACGTTTAAGTTTAAGTTTCAAGTTTCAAGTTTAAGCTAGACACAACCTAATGAGCGTACACTTCCCAGAGTTCCCAATGTACAAACTAGAGCTCTGATACCAAATAAATACTAATTAATTTTAATATCAAATAAAAATCTAATTAAAAAAAGAAATGAATTAAATGAAAATTACCATTTAATAAAAAAAAGTGAATGCTTTTAACATTTTAATGTTTTGTTTTTAAAAAAGAAAAAAAATGAAATTTTAAATTTAAAAAAAATAATTTAAAAATAAACAACTAACATGTGGGGGGGGCCACACGGCTTTTTCCCCCCATTCCCTAAGTCCATGGCTACCAGCGCCGATGGTGACCGGACAGCCTGGTGGTACGTCCGCCTACAACTCCTAGAGTTGTGCGCTAATCATGGCACGGGGGGGAGAGGTGTGGGGATGGGGTTCCACCCCCCCCCACCCCAACTTCACTTAAAAAATTTTAAAATAAATTTTTTTTGAAATATGCATAATTTCATTTAATTTAATTTTAATTTTAATTATTTTTAAACTAAATTCAAAAATGGATTAATTAGCGGAGAAAGGTTTTTTTTTTGTCTTTTGCTAAATTCTTTTCTTTCTTTCCTGTGTAATTTTTTTTTAACTATTCACCAGTCTGTATAAAAACAGAGAGTTGTATTTTTACAACTAATTTAATTTTTTCAATGAAATACAAGACTAAATATTTTATTTATTTTTCTTCTATAGTCATAATCAAGTATCATCATCAAATGAAACAATAACAGCTCACATGAAATGTAGCCTAAAATAATTCGGCCAATCAACTGAACCAATGCCTAAAAGAGTACGGCATCATAAACTAAAAGCAAAACATGAGTGGGTATTACAGATCTGAAATCTACCTCGATTTTTGTGCAACCCTGCTTGGGCAAAAGTATTTGTCATAGATTTGACTTTCGTCAAATATGGACAAGTTTATATTCGTTTCCAATCGAAATGACGATCCAGATGCAATGGTGGGGTCAGATTTGGCTCAAAATGAGAGCTTTAAAGACACAAAGAGAATAATAGATAGAAGATCGAAGAAATTTTCAAATGTGATGACAGAAATAGATGTTCTGCCCCACGGTGGGTGCCAAAAATGTGTGCTAAAAATGTGTCACACTTCTATGAGTCATTATATTCAAGATTTCTCAAGAATGAGGTCTCGAATGGCAACTCATAGCTCTCTATTCATGGAGTGCAAGGGTTTGTAATGGAGGCCCTCAGATTGTCCTAGTTTGTGCCCTTGCAAGTACACCATAAAATGAGAGATTCAAAGAGGAAAAGAAAGAATGCTAGTCTCCATGATCATCAAGTATGCATGCAAATGAAAGCTATTCTATATGATAACAATGCAAGAAAGAAAATTAATCTATATGATAACAATGCATGATTATTCTATGAAAGGAAATACAAATGCAAGATTAATCTATAAAAGGAAACATGAATCTAATCTAATATGCAAGTGCAAAATTAATCTAAATGGATTACCATGGGGCATGACAGAAGAAGACAAGAAGAGAGAAGTTGCAATATCCAAGCTCAAGTGCTCAAATTCTCCTCCAAAATTGCTCTCCAAACCTGTAGCATAATAATAAACTAAAGAATGTGTGTGTGTTTTTTATTAAGCAAATGAGAAGGAGAGGCTTCCTTATAAAGAGAAATGGACGGTGGAGATTAAGAGGTAAAAAAAAGGAAAATAAAGCAATGGTGGAGATTAAATCTTGGTTGATCCATGTGCTTTAAATCTTCAAAAGGAAAGATCAAGGGCTATGATTAAGAGGCAAAAAGCCCACCACTTAGGAAGATGTAGAGAAAAAAGGATTTTTATTTATTTTTTATTTGATTTATTTCCTTTTTTATTAAAAAGAGAGCTTTAAGTGGGGATTTTATTTATTTAAAAGAGGAATTTTCCTTTAATTAAATAAGATAAGATTATTTAATTAAAAGAGGGATATTAATTAAATAAGATAAAATCATTTAATTAAAAAGGGAAATTTTAATTAAATGAGATTATTTTATTTAAGAGATATTTTGTTTTATTTAAATAAGATTATTTCATTTAATAAAAAAAGATGTTTTCTTTTAAATTAAATAATATTATTGAAAAAATGATCAAACCTTAGGTTATATTGAAATAATTAAATTAATTATGATTTGACCAAGGAAATTGATTTGAATTGAAAATGTTGCAAAGCATTGATTCAGGAATTTGATAAATAGATTCTGGTCATTTGATAAATTGAAGAATGGGGGCCCATAGTCTAGGCGACCATTTTAGGGTGCATATAGAATCACTGAGATCACTGTTTGTTTTATAGAAAGAGCCCTAATTTTGTGAAATTATGGCAACCACTTCACATGCAACCAAGATCAAGAATGCCAAAGAGAAGAAGGTTAATCTGATCAAGAACTCCACTTGTGAAGAACCCAAGTATAAAATTTGTCTAGAGGTTGCCTCGCAACCCAACGACGCTGGTGCATTCTCCAAAATTCCACCTAGGGTTTTATTGATTGAGGATGTATGTTCATACATACATTGCAAGATTGCCAAGATAGATCTTGAGGTTGATCAAGCTTACAATAATCTTTGTACAAGCGGAACCATCAAGGAAGAACAAAAACACATCGAGGTCAAAGGGCTGACAAATTCCCTAATGTTCCTAAGGGATTTTAAAATCGAGTGGATTCGGGTAGTGTTGAGTAGAGTGCACGACTGAAAGATGTGGCTAGATGATCCAAAACTGATCACCAGCAATATGATACATGTTGTTACCAGTTATCCTATAATCGACAAGGCCAAGGCACTCAAAAACCCTTCTCATCTCGAGATAAAGAAGATAACAGGTGCAGTATGGGATAACAGAGGATTGAAGGTTAACACCATCACCGACCCAAAACTAAATTTTGGTGCATGTGTACTAGGATACAAGATATACCAATCCAGCATGTTAAACTGCATAGCATGTGGAGCAGTTGACACTGCTTACAAGATTGTAAAGAAGGTTCTACAATTAGATCTATCTGAGCTTCTACTGAAGCAATTAGATGATAACATGGGGAAAATCAGGTCTACAAAGTCCAATTCATGTAAGTTCAGATCACTTCTAATGTATACCTTTTTCTATTTCCAAAACTTCTTTCCATTTATAGAAAATGTCAACTGGGATACTTCTCAACCAGTGACCATTCAAAACAGTGAATTCATCAAGTCACTAGGTGACAACTTTGCATCATTTATGGATGAATACTTTACTGGATTTAAGGAAAGAATGCAGAAAATGATGAGGATACCATAACAATTGGTAGAAAAGTATAAAACTAAAAAAAAAAATTATGGTGGACACTGATAACACCTTTATCAAACCAGTTGTACTGAGGACAGCATGGTTAGCACCACTTGACTATGAGGTCAACATAGATCAAGCCACCAATGATATTGAAGCATTGATAAATGAACTAGTGGACAAGTCACAACCTAGGTTTGGAACCTATAAGGAAGACAAGGAAAGAATAAAAATAGGCTTAGTTGTGAAGAAAATTGATAGAAAGAAAGAGAAAATGGTTAGGACACTCAAGAAAAAGTTTTCAGTAGATGATGAAGAGTCAGAACAGAAGGATGACACTAAGGGATAGTCACCTATCGGTGAAGAAGAATAATTGAATGACTCTGAATCTACAGAGTTTGATGCACCACCACGACCTACAAAGAAACCAAGGACTACAGCTACATCAAGGACTAGAAGTTAGAAATCTAAAGGTGCAAGTTCATCACCAGTCAAGAAGGGACAAGTGAGGACTTACAAAAGAAAGCCTCAAACCGGGAGACATGCACTGACGAAAAGAAGAAAGTTCATCAAAACCAAGGAAGACATAGAGGACACCGAAAAAGATGAACAACATATTAAGAATAAGTTCCCTACCACAATTGATGATATGTGTGCATCTACCATCAAGTCAGGTTCAATAACATACCCTAAGATTAGGAAATGTCTAACATTGGATCCCGGGGATCAGAACAAGATAGAGGAAGCCATCATCTCAATGATGAGTATATTTAAATATGTACCAATGTAGTTTGAAGACAAAATGCCTAAAGAAATTCTAGAAATAATTTCAACAAGGTGGACATATGCACTAAAGGAAGAAAAACAAATAAGTGAAAGATCCCTAGTTTCAATTATGCAACCCAAATTGAAAATGGAGGAATTTGAAGAAATGATGAAATTACATTCCAAAAGGTTCTCACCAAAATTAAGATCTTACAAAGTACTACAAGGAAATTTAATTGAGCTTCACAAAGAAAGTGATGATATCTGGAATAAAATCATCAATCCACCCAAGGAGGATTCAAGCCCCGAGCATGTATTAGAACTCACGAACAAGCCACACAATGAAGAAGATCGAGATAAACCAAGCCCAGAACACATTATTATAAATGATGGTGAGGATTTTAATGAAGAAGCATTGAACACAGAATCTAACAAGGATATGGATACTACAGATGAAACATTCACTGATAATACTATCATTGATATCACAGAAGATGGTCCTACATATAAGGTAAAGGTAGTTGAAGATGTTACTATTACCTCCGAGCAGCCCAAGGAACAAGATACAACTACAGATGCTGCATAGGTGAATATACTAGTCCAAATTCCATTATTGATAAAGGCTATCAATATCATCTCACAAAAGGAGAAGTCACTCAAGCCTGATGCAAGCATACCCGAAGATAAGGGTAATGATGAACAAAAAGATACAACTGATGAACATAATGTACTAGATGGAGAACCAAAAGAAATAGATGGAGATCACAAAGATAAAGGTGAAGAAGATAAGAACGATGATACTACTCCTAAGGATACCGAAGGAGATACTACATATAAACCAAAGGTTGATGTGGAGACATCCACTCCCAACTGACAGGCAAATACCAAGCAGTAGGAAAAAGACACAACACCACCAAAGCCTTCGTCAAGTACATCTAACCAAGCAAAGGATCTTGCTATTGTATTGCATACAAGTACTTCCCATACAATATCCAAGAAGAATAAGAAGAAAAAGAACAAACTACAAGTTACACTTGATGAAATAATAGAGATACTGAAATGTGATCCAACTACATTAGATTATGAATCTCTAATTGAGTATGGAGAAATATGTCAGCAAACATCTATGCAAGAAAAGCTTAGGAAGGAGCACAAGGAATCACAAGTGCTACAAATGACAAGGGACATATTAACACAAATTGTTCCTGACATAGATGGTGATCAAGATGCCCCAATCCTTGATCAACTTACTATTCTTACCAAAGCCATCACATCACAGAATGTAGATGCAAAGAAGGCCATAGAAGAACGCACTGAACAAAAGTATCAATACAAATTAACTGAGAAATCAGCCAAGAAGTGGTTGAGAATAAGGTAAAGTTGTCTGAACTAGTAAATGCACTAGAACCAATCATTTCAAAAGAAATAACCTTAATTCAGAAGTTAAGCACATTAGAGCACTTCACTAAAAAAAATAGTGAAAATATTGCAAAAATAAATGCAGATCTTACTGGTAGTGCTCAAGATCTCTCAACAACTGACAATGCAATAAAGTTGCATTATGCAAAGGTAATGGAAGCAAAGAAGTTGAGACTGAAGGTTCAAGAGGCAAAATCAAAGTCCAGGGATGAGGTAACTAAGCTACAGGCTCTACTACTACCAAATCTTACACTACTGTAGAAACATATGACTATGGCTAGGAAATTGATAGCCACCTTGGAGATGTCTATCACCGATAGCATCTATGATATGTACGCAAGAATCACATTAGAGCATATGGCCCTACAACACCTTTAGGATAAATGGGAGAAAATGATAGAATACATGAAGAACTCCCATTCCCACATTTTTGACAAGTTGTAAGTAATTACACCTTTTTCCTTACTATCAAAAAAAGGGGGAAAATGATATGATACAGTATAGGGGGAAAATGGGGAAAATGATATGATAAAAGGGGAAGATAAGGTGAAAAGGGAGAATAGTATAAAGGCAAGTGTACATACATATAAATATACTATACCAGCATATACATAAGCAGAGTCATAATGACAAGGTGAACACATGGTGTACATACTACACATTTTAGTATTTTTCACATATCATTTTTTGATACTAATGTCAAAGGGGGAGATTGAAGACACATTTTTCCATTAGTATGAAAGGAAAAATAGTTTTGAACTATCGGTAACATCAACACCAAAAGATAGGCTTAGTGCAACCCAACAGACAAGTTCACAAGGGAACCCAACGACGTAGTTTACTAGTACAACCCAAAAATGTTACAAGAGGAACCAGACAAAGTAGCACGACAAAGGAACCCAACAAGTAGATTACAATGTAACCTGATAGAACAGATAACAAAGGAACCTGACAAACTACAGAGAAACCCAAGCACCAATCTACCAAGAGACAGTTATACATCTTGATAAATATGGATCTGACTTCCACGTTAGATAAAACACTTGTGTTTTATATTTCGCTTTTTTATTAGCTTTAAATCCATTTCTAGAGGGTCAAGAAATGTAATTGCAATTTTTTAAATCATTCTAACTGATTAGAAACATGCAAAGTAGGAGATCAAGGTCAAGTTGTAAACCTTTGATCATAGAGTTAACATTGTTATGTGTGAAACTCATTTAGGTAAAAATTATTGTATAAATAGATGTGTAATCAGTCAGAACATGTGAATGTGATGATGATTGTATCCGAAGACACTTCTATGGATTAGAGATAGAGTTTTATGCAGAAGAACAGCCAAAGATGAAATCAGTTATCAAGAAAAAGATCCAAGGCTACCGATTAGAACAGAGGTATTGATCAATCACTATAGGTGATAATTGTACATGTGAACTTTATAGGATCTGTAATCAACAATTCTAGATTGCATATACTCAGGTAAATGAATATTTTTGACTACACTCTAACAAGTGTAGAAAATAGAAGAAATCCTTGAGAAAGGTGTATTTAACAATCCTTTGTAAATCTCTTAACCGAGTGCACACTAAATAGTGTTGCTAAAGCTCTTAATAGAGTAGACCTTAACTAGTATCTAAAAATTACTCCTAATTGAGTAGGTCATTAGAAGTGATCAAAATTGTAAGCCTTAACCGACCCCTTCCATTCTGCAGATAGTGAAGTTCTGTGGGTTTCATCCCCATCGTAGTTTTTACCTTCTAACAGGGGTTTTCTGCGTTACCAAATCTTGTGTCATGTGTCAATACATTTCATGAATGTTTCTATGAATATTTACATGAAATTAAGTTTATGAATTGATATTACATGCATAAAGATAGAATAACAGAGATGGTCGGTAATACAAGCAAGTGATTACTAATAGGATTAAGGTTAAGTGATAAAAATTTTAAGGGTATTGATTCACTCCCCCCTCTCAGTACACACCATTCCATTATTTCCAACAATTTATTTAACTGTAAGAAGCATGGACATCTGGCACATGAATGCAAGTAAAAGACTAGCATATCACCTACTTCACCTAGATTTCAAGGACATTGTTACAATTACCATAAGTTTGGTCATAGAACCCAAGATTGCAGATCCAATGAAAAATCTAAGTGGACATCCAAGAAACAATGCAATGCACCGAGGAAAGGTAACACATTCAATTTGGATTACAATACAAGGCATAGTTGTCATTATTGTGGTGAATATGGGCATATTGTAGAAAATTGTATAATGACACACTTTAGAAGTAAATCCAAGAGTTGGATGAATAGAAGTTTGGTGTGTTATAATTGTCACTGTGTGTGTGATTTTTGTACTTGTTAAGGGACACAACACTTTAATAAATAATTGCATTAGTGAAAACAAGGGGTTAGCAAGCATATCAATCACCAAAATTGATCTATTGCTTCCTATCTAGGAGGAGTATGAAAAATGACATAATAGCCCTCAGATTATGCATTTTTCAGTGACAACTACAACCTAAGAATGGAAGATTCAAATAAAAAGTAATCTAAATGATTCAAAAACATGCATTCTAGTTCTAGAAATGGAGATAATAACAAAATAACTAAGAAACAAGCAATAAAGCACTATGAAAATCCTTAAAACATGAGAAAGATAAGATTGCTTCTTCAATTCTCCAAATATGGGCAGCATAAGGATGCTTTCAAATCTTCAAAATTAGGAGCATTACAACAATGCAATAAAAGACTTCCAATTTTAAGGCCATTTGAGCTCAAAATCCGTCCTATTTATAGGAGAAATGGAGGAAGGGGAGAAGACTCTAGAAGGGCTACCATTAATGAGAGTGTAAGACTCATTAATGATGAGTGGTGGAAGGAATATGTAAGAGCCATTAATTCTTCATTTATGAAAGCATTAATGAGGTATGGGTGAGGGTTTAAGGTTAAGCCTGACAAATTTGACTTTAGGGGGAGGGTTGAATTCCTAATCACACCTTAATGGAATGTGACAAGCTTAAGGGTAGCTTAGGATTAGGATTAAGGCTTAAGGTAGGTGATTAAGGAGATAGAGATGGGAGGAGAGAGAATGAGTGGAGGGGGGATTAGCTAATTAGGGTTAATTATCTAATTAAGAAGAATTAGCATGTGAGAAGGGGTTGGGATGAGTTTGAACTCATGGTTGGGTATTTGAGATTGGTTGGGTTTGAGGGAATATTAATTAAATGAATTGTTGTAATAATATATTCACTTAATAATAGGGATTTAATTAATCATTTAAGCTTTTGATTTATTTGTAATAATTAATTAGGACTATAGCCAAATTGAATAAATTCGGCTAGGGGATTGATTTGGCAAGTGATGAGGTATAAATAGGATTTCATTAATTCCCTTTAAATTAATTACCTTAGCCAGGCTATGATTTGACCTGATTGAATTGAATTGATCGGTTTGATTTGGCTAAAGTGATTAATGTAAATTAGTGATTAGATCACTTAGGAGATTAAATCTGATTCAAATGAATTATGCCAGCCAATTGAAGAGTTGTCTAGACATCAATGGGAGTATGATCACACTTAGGGAAAATAGGGCCTATGGTTAGAGCATACCAAATCTAGGTGGTTACATTTTCCCCTCTTTGAATTGATGTGCAAGTAGTGCATTGATTCAAAGAAATTTTTTGATGTATGACTTCAGAAAGATTGAGAATTTCTCTCATGATCGAACGAAATGCCTGATGAGATTAGTCTCACACTTGATCAAACTAAATTGCTAGTATTGACTTTACACTTGGTTGTCGTCCAAAGATAAATAAAATATCTTAAAGATACCAATTTTGAACTTGTTTGTCATCCAAAGATTGATAATACTGATTTTGAACTTGGTTGTCATCCAAAAGTCAGTATGAAGCTGCCAGAAGCTTAGTAAGAATCTTTTAAAATGAGGAAACACAAGATATCCAGCTTATGAGAGCCAAAGCTTTCTATCCAATAGTCCTGACTTAGTCAAGAAAACTATCATGCCCCTAGTTTTTTTGATAATGAAGTTGTTTTTGATGTTGTTTCGAGCAAAAATTTGATTGATAATAGTGTGATCATGCCTCATCAAGAACGAAATCGAAGGAAAAGAATGAAATCCCTCTTTTGAAATAATGTATCACTTGCATGGAATGGGTAGGGGAATGAAAGAATAGATTAGAAGAAGTGAATAAATGAAGGTGTGTTAAGAGTAAACACACGAGTACCAAGTTAATCATGTTTAATATGTGAGTTTGATTTTGTTCCTGATAGATCGGGGATTTCAAGAAGCATGGGTATGTAAATATCTTGGATTTTAGATGAATTAAAAATAGAAAGGATTTTGAGCTCAAATCCTTATGTTGTTCTTTCAAAAATGCATCATGCAACCTCTAAATACAGCTATATGCAGACTCTTAGGACTGCCACTGATTTGCAGATATTGTAGCATTTTATCATCAATGGGCATTTTTGGAACGGATACCACCTGATAGTACAACAATCACTAATACCTGCTGATATTATGAAAGTATGAATACTATGTTTATTTGGATGAAATATCAAAAATAGACTTAGGCATCAAGGCATAGAAGCCAGGACGACAAGTTAGCGACTTTCCTTTTATTATATCAAAATCTGTGTAAGGCAAGATATTGGACCCGCAATGACCTTGAAAATTCATATCCTTGGGTACATTATGCTTCGTATAACTTAGTGAGAATATGAGTTTAGAAAATAGACAAGGAAATTGTTTCAACCTCACCATAGTTTACACATAACAAAGATTGAGATATATGCGACTATCCACCCATAGTGGCAGCTCTCACCATAAACATCTAAGTTAGGTGAAATGTATAGGATCATTTGGAACAATCACCATATGTAGAAAACCAAGAAAATGTTATGCCCCCATCCTTGCAACTCTTTGTCTTTGCGCAGACATCATGGAGTAACTCAGAAGACATAACAACTTATCAATTGGGAATCAATCAAATAAAATTCATAACTGCTTATATGCCCCTAGTTAAAACATCGTCAGTGCATAAAAGAGTTATAATCAAACCAAGATCAAACTGTGTTTAGGTAGTTTTGAGAAATACTATTAATTCATTTTTCAACCGTAGTAGAGATTCATCAATCAAAAAGCTAGAATTCAAGAAAATATGTATTCCATGTCTGAGTATTCTTCCTATTTACAATCCAATGTAAGTCTTTGGAACACTTTTCATGTTAGTGCAATGTTTGTGTCACCCTTGTTTCATGAAAGTGATTGTTTGGTGAAAGCATCGAGAAGTATCATATCACAATACAAACCATCTTATGACGATCTAGCAGACACAACCTATTAGACTGGCAAAGATGCCCCCAGTGCAAAATGACTTGATCCTAAGATAGAAATATAGAAAAATCCCAAGCAAGGATAAGATTGTTGTAAGGAAACAAAGTCAACATTTAGCATAGGTGTAATCATGAAGGCTTTGTATCAGCAACACATTGATAGATAGAGCACAGAATACAAGTGACGCCTAATTTCTAGGTTTTCACCACTTGGCAAGATCTTTTCTTTCTTTTTGCTACCAAGATGCCTGTTTTACCAGGTTCTCATCAAGGCACTTTTCTCTTTTTCAATTTTTTTTTCTTTTTTTTCTTTTTTTTCTTTTTTGAATGTTTGTGTAGTATCAAGGCACCTATTTGCCAGGTTTTCACCAAGGATACCTTTCTTTAGGACTTTTTCCATTGTTTTTGAATTTCTTCAGGATCAATTTTCTAAATGTTTTTGGTATTTTCTGATAACTATTTCACTGTACAGGCTCTGCTAGCCAAACATCAAGTGTAGAACCGTTTCAAATATAGAGTATTGATAGGATCTGGAAGAACATCTCCCTCAGGTGTAGCTATTTGATAAGATCTAGTCCCAAAAGTAGCAGTGATAACATAAATTCCCAACCAGTTAGGTTCAAATTTTCCTTTCTTCTCTCTGTTAGATTGGTTCTTAGGATTCTCCTTTAGGATGAGATCCCCCACTTAAAATTGTCATGGTTTAACCTTTTTATTGTACCCCTTGGACATGCGTGCTTGGTACACCTTCAGATGATCAAATTCTTGTTGTCTACACTCATCAAGTAGGTCTAAAGAATTCACCCTATCGATGTGGTATTGCTCATCAGTAACAAGACCTTTTAAAGATATCCGTAAAGATGGGATTTCAACCTCAATAGGTAGTACTGCTTCAGGGCCATAGACTAGAGAAAATGGCATGGCTCCAGTTGGTGTTCTAATGCTTGTTTTGTAGGCCCATAGTGTCAGATTCAGTTGTAGATGCTAGTCTCTTCCAGACTTACTTACAGTTCGGTGTAGGATTTTGAAAATATTCTTATTGGATGCCTCAGCCTATCTGTTACCTTGAGGATAATAGATTGAGGAGCAGTGTTGAGTGATGTGAAACTGTTCACAAAGGTCATCAATGTCTTGATTTTTAAATTGGCCCCCATTGTCTGTTACAATTGAAGAGGGTATCCCATATCTATAGATAATGTATTTCAGAATGAACATAGCCACCTGTTTCCCAGTGGCTTTGATTAGCGGCATGGCCTCGATGCACTTCATAAAATACTCAGTGGCTGTAATGATGAACTTGTGTCCATTTGAAGAATTGGGATATATTTGTCCAACCAAGTCAAAGGCCCATTGCTGAAATGGCCAATGTGTAATAAAAGGTATAAGTTCTCTGGCAGGACCATGGATGAGATTTCCATGTGTCTGGAATTTATGACATGTTTTAGAAAATTGAATAGCATCTTTCTCCATGGTAGGCCAGTAATAGCCTACTTTGAGCAGCTTCTTTGCTAGTGAAAAGTCGTTTGAATGTGATCCACATACACCTTCGTGGACTTCAATCTAACTCTTCGATTTCTAAACATCTAAGAAGCGTACCATCGAGACCTCATCAATATAAGTTATTAGTTATGAGGACATAATGCGATGTTGTCCTCATCAAGGCTCTTTTCTCATTTCTAGATAGATCATTACCAATGGTTTGGTCAGTAAGGTAAGCAATGATCTTGGCTTAGCAAGATTGGCCTGAGGTGTTTATGTTAGAATTATGTTATATTTGTCATCAGTGAAAACACTTATTCGATTCTGAATGCTTACCGAGCTCATCACTCATTCCACAGCTTATACCAAGCATTCAGTAATCACCTTGGAAAGCTCAGTGGTTAAATAGTTCAAACCGAGCAGAACAATAGTCACCGAGCTTCACCGTAACTACCGAGCCATTAGTCGAAGCCAACTGAGAAGTCAGTTACTACCGAGTCACCAGCAGTTACCGAGTGACACTATATCTACCGAGTCACCAACGGCTACCGAGTTCCAAGCTACACTTCGGGACAAGTATGGACCAAGCTTCTACTCTTACCGAGAGCATGACGATGCCGAGTATTGTAGTGGATGCCGAGTATCAGAAGATCACCGAGCCAGCTTGAGGAACCTGAGCTTCTACCGACTCAGTAATATTTTGTTTACTTATGAATGGCCAACTCAGGAATAAGTTTATGTTATTAATTTGTATTTGGCCAACCTTGCATATTGTAATTATGGAAATGGTATATATATGTAATGTAATATATCATCTGATGTATGGTGTAAGAGTAATCAGCGAAAAACAGCAGCAGAGCAGAGCATTTTCGCAAGGTCAGTAAAGGAGAAGAATAGCCATATCTATCACAGAAGGTGATCAGTATTCAAAGGATCTTATCAGCAATAAA
>MU223242.1:5186770-5198846 GCA_018584345.1 Thuja plicata | reverse complement strand
AAGGTTTCTGGGTTACCAAATCTTTGTGTTTATGTGTTATGAATGATTATACTTTCATGCTTGCAGTAGATTAGATAAATGAATGGTTAAGTATATACAAGTACAGAAATGATTTAAAGTTTTAAAAGTTACTAATTCACCCCTCCCCTCTCAGTAACTTGGCTAGTCTTGATTATTTCCAACAGTTTAAAGCATAAATTAATTGGTATTCAGGGGTATTAAAGGCAGGATAGGATTTTTCTTCCACCAAGAAGTCATAGCAGAATTGATGTTCCTCCAATTGTAACATGGATGTTAAGGTAGCTATAGCATCTGCAACTTTGTTATTTTTTCTGGGTATCTGTTGGAATGTGATGAAGACAAAGTATTTCTTTAGGTCATCAACCAGTTGCTTGTAGGGTGTAAAATTTTCATCTTTTGTCTGGTAGTCTCCATTGACTTGATTGATAATGAGCTGGGAGTCACCATACACGTGTAACTCTACAATATTCCACTCCATGGTAAGCTTAAGACTGTTATCAATGCTTCATATTCAAAAATGTTATTGGTGCATGGAAACATCAATTTGTAAGACTTGGGTATCTTGTAGCCTTGAGGAGTTATGAACATAACTCCTACTCCAGATCCTTTTTGCGTGAAAGAACCATCAAAGTACACCTTCCAAGGATACTCGGCCAAATTCATAATGGTCTCATCATGTAATGCAATCCTTAAAGGTTCATCATCTTGAAGTGGTGAATCAGCTAGTTGATCTGCGAGGACTTGTCCTTTAATAGCCCTTCGGTCTACATACTCAATGTCAAATTCACTTAGAATGAGAACCCATTTCGCTAGACACCCGTTAATGTTGTTTTTCTTAAAAGGTACTTCAGAGGATCAATCTTATCAATGAGCCTTACTGTATGAGAGAGCATGTAGTGTCTCAATTTTTGTGATGCAAAGATGATTTCTTAGCATGCTTTTTCAATAATGTTGTAATTAAGCTCATAGGAGACTAGCATTCTACTAATGTAGTAGATATCTCTTTCTTTCTTTGTTTCATCTTCCTGCATGAGAAATACTCCTAGTGACGTAGTTGTAGCTGAAATATAGAGGAGTAATGGCTTTCCATGAATAGGTGCCAAAAGAATAGGAGTATCTAGGTACCCTTTTAGTTCTTTGAAGTTGGCTTCGCATTGTTCATCCCATTTGAAAGTGACCCCTTTATGTAGTAATTTGATAAAGGGTTGTGCCCTGTCAGTGAGTTGTGACATGAACCTCCTGATTGATTGAAGTCTCCCCTGCAATGTCCTCATTTGAGTGATGTTGTGTGGAGGATTCATTTCTAGTAGACCTTTA
This sequence comes from Thuja plicata, assembly GCA_018584345.1. Lineage (NCBI taxonomy): Eukaryota > Viridiplantae > Streptophyta > Pinopsida > Cupressales > Cupressaceae > Thuja > Thuja plicata. The sequence goes on along the minus strand of MU223242.1, from coordinate 5,197,508 downwards.
ACTTTGGCAGGATCTACCTCAATTCCCTTCGCTGAGACAATAAACCCTAGGAGCTTCCCTGATTGAACTCCAAAGGCACATTTCTTTGGATTGAGCCTGAGTTGAAATTGCTCCATTTGATCCAATATCTTCCTTAAGTTAGCAATATGAGTGCTCCTTTCTTTGGATTTAGCTAAGGTGTCATCCATGTAATCCTCCATGTTTTTATGCATCATATCATGGAATATAGTAGTCATTTCTCTTTGATATGTAGCACCGGCATTCTTTAACCCAAATGGCATGATGTTCCAGCAAAAGGTGCCCCATGCACATGTAAATGCATTTTTCTCTTGATCCTCAGGGGCAATTTTTATCTGATTATATCGTGAGAAACCATCCATTAAGAAATACATTTGGTAACCTGTTGTGAGGTCTATGATCATGTCAATGTTAGGTAGCGGGAAGTCATCCTTAGGACATGCTTTGTTTAAGTCTCTAAAGTTTGTACATATCCTGATAGATTTATCATATTTATACATGGGGACCACATTGGAGATCCATCCTGCGTAGGCAATGACTTTGATAAATCCAGCTTTCAACAATTTCTCTAGCTCTACTTTTACTAGCAATGCAACATGGGGATGCATCTTTCTAAGTTTTTGTTTCACATGCTTGATCCTAGGAGCTATAGATAAGTGGTGCGTGATTAGATTAGGATATAGTCTAGGAATATCTATATAAGACCATGAGAAGTTGATCTTCTTTTCCCTCAGGAACTCTATGAACTATATCTTCTCCTCTTCTAATAAATATTGTGCTAGGGGGATCATTTGAGGAACTTTAGTTATGCCCAAATTAATTGGCTATGTTGGTTCTATTAGAACTGAAGACCTTTCTTGAAAGTGCCCGGTGAGGATATCAAGAATCTCATCCTTTGGCACCTCTGAGAGGTTTTCACCATTAGATACATATTTTGTTTTTAATATTTTAGGATCTGACACTGCCACAACATGGTTTTCACCATCAGTCCCCTTTTTCTTTTTCAATTTTTGACTGAGAAACTTGATATCCTCCTGTGACATGTTCACGCTCCTTGCATTGGTGGAAGAAGGATAAGGTTCACAAGCATTTACATAGCAGGCCAAGGTATAGTCATTGGGAAAGTTGAGGATAGGAATAGGATCTGTATTAGTCCAATCAATTAAGTATGGGTTTATCAAAGACAAGGAATCAGACTCTGGGAAGGACAGCGTCACGTTAGCATCATGACCATTAACTGACATGACATGTTCTGTAAAGTTAATTTCTTCAATGTTTAGACCAATAAGAGTGAGATCATCATAAAAAGGGTTGTTGTTAGTTATATGTGGTCCAAAATCTAGTGACTCATCAGTGGAACTGTCATCTTCATCTCTTTGTAAAAGGAGACTTCTTTCTTGTCACCTTTGAACTTCTTCTAGACTTAGGAAAGCACCAATCTCTCCATCCATAATGTGGAGAAGGAACTCTTCCTGTGCTTCAGGATTATCAGTGTCGTTGGGAGTAGTGTTAGAATGTTCATGAGGTGTTGAGGGAGCTGCAAACATGTGAATCATATCTATTTCAATATTTTTCTGTGGTGACAAATAGCTCATCCCATTCATAATCATGAGAGTTAGTGACCTCATCATCAGATATGTTTAAGTATTGAGCAATAGTTTTTTGATATACCCGGTTAGCTACTTGTGGATCAAAGTGTGGTAGATCAAGGACATGAATGATTGTTACCAACTACCCCTAGTTAGGATGTGAATCCCATCATTGTGATATGCTTGCAGTAGCTATTTCTATCAATGCTATCTCTGAACCATCTGTTGAGTCTCCTACCTTTTGAATGGGAGGTTGTGCTAACAAAGGGGTGCAAATATTTTGTGGTACCTCAAAGCTTGATACATAGTGCTCTCCTTGATATTTAGGATTCTCAGTACCAATATGTAATAGTCTTTCATAAGGCCATGGTTCTAGTACTATCTCATTTGTTTCATCAGTCCCTTTGTCAGAGGCTGGACTGTCTTTCAAAGAAGGTTTGTCACTTTTAGTATTAAAACCCAGTCCTATTTTGTCTCTGGTATTCCTAAACTCCATGTGTACAGGTTCAATAATTCCTCTACCTATGTTGTTTAGAGGTCCTTTTCCTTTGTATCCCATTTTCTTGAGGAGATCATATCCTTTTCCATAATGGTCTGGGGATGTCTCTACATGTTTGACCTTAGCTTCCGTCAGTTCTCCTTTGTAAAGCCAGTCCAAGACTACCTATTCTTCTGTGTTATCTAAAGAAGATGTGGATGTTTAACCATGCCTGTGGCTTTGTGAACTTTCAATTCCTTTGATGTAGTAGGTTTGAAATATGAGGAGGGTCTACCATAGGATCTCGGTGTTATGGGTAACTCTATCAGTGAGGGAGTCAGGTCTAGCTTGTATTCTCCCATACCTATTTCTTTAAGTTTTAAGGTTTTCCCAAATCTCTTCATAACCATGTCCTTGGTAGTCTCAGGATAAATTTCATCCATAGCCTCCTTGTTATGTGGGATCATACTACTCGCTTTGATATTATTACAAGTATAGTTAGCATCTGTAGGAATAGTTACTTCCACCCCATTATGTGGGAACTTTATGCACTGGTGGTAAGTAGACAGTGCAGCTTGCTTTTTGTGAATCCATGGTCTTCCCAATAGGATGTTGCAGGATAGGGGTAGATCCAGAACTTGACATGTGACATTCCTTTCAATTGGTCTAACTCTGATAGGAAGAACAATAAGACCTTTAGAGGATCTTTCTTCCTCATCATAAGCTTTGATAGTTATTTTTCTTCTAGAGTCATTGGTTTGTTCTGAAACACCCAGTTTCTTGATGAGATTAAGTGTACAGATATTCAATCATGCGCCTCCATCTATCAATATGCGTCTAACATGAGATTTATGAATGAGGACTTCAATATGGAGGGGTAGATTATGTGGATGTGTCAATTACTTATCATCCTCTTCAGAAAAGGAGACGTAATGTGGCGTTGAGATGTGATTGACCATGGCTTGAAATTTTTTTATATCAATATCCTTTGGGATGTTAGCAGCATGTATAGCTTGTTCTAGGATTTCCCTATGCACTATGGATATCTTGAACAACTCGAAGATGGAAATTTTGGTAGAGGTTCGTTGCAATTGGTCTACCAAGTCATAGTTTGCTCCAGGAATAGTAACCACATGTTTTGTTGTTGGTTTGGGAATAGTAATAATAGGAACCTTGGATGCCGATGTCAGTTTTGAGGAAGAATTGGGTCCTTTGATTGTGACTTGGGCTTGGCTCTGAGTCACCGCATTCGATTGGTAAGAAACACCTTTGATTGTAACCACATTAATTGATTTGGTTTTAATGTCTAGCATATTGATCATGTTATCATTGTTGGAATAGGTGTAGTTTACTTCATTACCTTTCCCTTTAGATGTTTCCCCTTTGTCATAATTAGTAAATTGTTTATTGAATGTTGTATGATCTTCATTGGTAGTGTGTCCATCCACTTTGATCTTACCTCCTTCAATGAGGTCTTGAATAACATGTTTAAGCTTAAGGCAATTATTAGTCTTGTGTCCTTTGTTTTTGTGAAAGACATAGTAGGAGTTATCATCCCACCATCTGGGTTTGACCATTGGTTCCCATGGTTTGGAATTTGGGATTGTGAGAAATTTGTTATCCAATAGTGTTTTTAGAACAGTCTCAAGGGGTTCTCCCAAAGGAGTGAATGTTCTTTGAGGTTTTGAAGTCCACATCTGACCCTTGTTATTATCATTGTTTGCTTTGGGTATGGGGGTTGTTACCTTGGCATCTTTTCTTGCTTGCATGTTGTTAGTCAGATTGAACACCTCTGGTTTAGGACCAAAATTGGATGCATCTACCATGCCATTATTGACAACTTTTTTGTTTTGCTTCCACCATTTAGGTTTGGAGTTGGAGTTGTTAGATTTGTTCTCACTTTGAAGAGTGATCTCCCCCTTTTTACCATAACTTCTTCGATACGGATGGTGTTTTTGATCATTCTATCAAAGATAGGGGAGTCTTGCATTTTTAATGCTTAGTTCAATTCAGGTACTAGGTTATTAACAAATATTTCCATCTTTTCAGATTCGGGAATAGCCCGTGAATACCATGCAAATATTTTCCTCCACCTTTGTAGGAAGTGGGTAAAGGATTAGCCATTCTTTTGTTTGGTGTTACATAGATCCATCATAGTCACATCATGTTGGATATTATAGGAGTAATGTTGGATAAATTGTTGTATTAACTCCTCAAAATTTTTGACCTTAGGTGTAAGCTTTGAGAACCATTCCATGGCATTGCCACCTAGGCTTCCTGGAAAGAGTCGCATGAGGTAAGTAGGTTCATGCATGTACTCTATGCTAAGAGCACAAAATTCTCTAACATGGTCATGTGGATTGGTCTCTCCCATATACTTGTCTTATTTTGGCATTTCCACGTTGGGAGGGAATGGAACCATAGTAATACTCTTGTCAAAAGGAAATGGACAAATAGTATCCAAAGAGTATTTTGTTTTGGGTTTATCTTTCTCCTGTTTGAGAGTCGCGAGCTCTGTTTGCATCAAAGTGAGTTTCTTGGTGAGAATGGATATAGGAGTTGGTACCTCCTTTTCTTTGAGCTTTTCCACATCATAATCTGGGGGTAATTTTACGCCAGTGGATGCCAAATGGAGGAAGTACTTCTCTTTATCCTTGTTAATTATCCTTTCCATTATCTTATGGAACCTCCTGCTTTGTTTAATTTTATCGTACTCATCTTTAGGAATTTCCCCCTCATTGTATGATCCAAATGGAGGACATTCAAATGTGGTTTCTTCATTTTCATCAAGATGTTCATGCTTTTGGATTTTTCTATTGTCATATTCTTCAAAATCTGCACTCCATTCACGAGTGTTTCTATCCATTTGTGGAGATTCTAGATCGAGTAAGGAACTGCAAGATGTTTCTCCTTGAAAGTGCAATGATTTAGAAGGTACTTTTGATCTTTTAGACGTGTACTTGTTGCATCTTGTGTTAACCATGTATCCATATCTCAACTTCGTCAAAGTTTCCCAATAGTGTCAATTACAGTCCCAAATTATTCAAGTGAGTGTGTCTAGGTAGAAGTGTCATTTGTGTTTTGGTGGAAGTATATGATTCCAGCGTTAAAGGGTTAGAATGCCCTGATAGTGAGCTGGGAATCAAGTTGTTGTAAAAAAGAACATAGACGACATGTATTGAGATAGATTGTAAGAGTCCGATAGGACATGCAAGGTAGACGTCTGAAAAAGTTTTTGATACAGGCATAGTGAGACCAAAAGAAGCAATAATGATAGACGAAAGAGTCAAAAGGGGATCCAAAATAAACTATCTTCCTCTGAGAGGCAACAATGTAAGTTCCCACTATCAAACATTGTTAGTTTTGTTTTGGAAGTGCACGGAGTTTGTTTGATCGAAGATTGTGTTTTGAGGTTTTGCCAATGAGTGAAAAACACATGTAGACCAAGGTTTGAATTTTGTTGCTTGTTTGAAGATGTTGTCTTTTTAATGATTTTCAGTCACATCAAGCATTGTTGCATTGTTAGGAGGGTGAAACAGACACACATCTTATCCCTATTTTCTAGGTGGAGGATGAAAATCCTTGCTTGTTGACTTAGGTACACACTCAAATTCTAATCAAAATATAGCCATCACCAAGCACGCAATGGCTCTAGTCATGATTTTGTATTAGTTGACTCCAAACGCAAGTGAGGGCACAATATGACGAGTGTCTTGGGGAAATTACTTTTTTCCTTGCACAAGGATTACCACCCTTTCACGGATGAATTAGGAATTCTTTCAGTTTAAATGTTGTCTATTTTTGGGCAATCCATTCGAAACCATCCCCCATATATTTGCACAAGGAAAAATTGAGGCGTATAGCCCTATGAGTACTCAAATATGTGTAGTCTCGCAAGTAATATTCAAGTGGCTTTGCTCTACACATACCCAAGCATGTTCAAGGAATGATGTTGAAATTCCATGAACAAAACCAATTCCATCTTCCGAGGCTTTGGCCTACGCGGAAGAAATTATTATAGTGAGTTGGAAGGGTTGGCGTAAAACCTGTCCTCACTTGGGTCATTCCCGGGAGATTTTTTCCTCAACCGGAAGGCCCTCTACTATTAAATAAGATTAAAAAGGATTGGCGAGTGTAAGACGTCTAGATTTCTGATTCTTCCAAAGAAGAACAAGATACTCTCCTAATCCATGTCATTTTCTCCCAAAACAAAATCAATCAAATAGTTCATTCCTCAAGCAATGTTGTGCTCGATTTAAAATGTTCCTATTTAAGGAAAATAAAATGCTTGAAAGTAGATTTGTGTTTGTTTGATTGACCACATTTCTTAGTGTTTTTCTTGTCCAATTATTGATCCAAATTGAATTAAACGATTGAACTTGTTCATTTATCCCACAAATTTAGTGCTTTGATTATTCAATTTATGATTCCAAATGAATTAAACAATTGAACTTGTTCATTTATCCCACAAATTTAGTGCTTTGATTAATCATTTTCTGATTCCAAATGAATTAAATGATGTGAGTTTGCTTGTTCATTTACCCCCTAGATTCTTTCACAAGTGTTAAAACAATGTCTGATTTTCTGATTTTCCTTAAAAAGGAAAAGAGCATAGTAATCTAGTTGTTTTAAGACATCTTTGATAAAATGGTATTTAAGTGTGAAAGCTTTTGAAAAAGGGTTAGTATCAAAATCATTCTAAAATCCCTGCAACCACACACATTTAGTATTGTCTTCTTATTTCCTTCTTAGAAACCTGCAAGCACTTAATTAGGCTGTCAAAAATAGGATCACGATCACAAAAACAACCTCGTTAGCAAGTTAGAAATCAAATTTTCAAATGATAGCACTCTGTATTTCTGCCCCCTAGATGACAAATGATATTTCAGAGACCCAAAATGATACAACCCAAAAATGATAAAATATTGACCCTAAATGATAAAATTCACCCAGGACGATATTCCTTTTACATGAAATGATAACACGTACCAAAAATGAAAAATAAGCTACCAGAAATGATTTTAAGGTCAAATTTTACCTTCTAGAAATGCAATGGTAGACGATAATAAAACTCCCAAAAATGATAAAAGATTTACCAGAAATGATAAGTTGCTCCCGAAAATGATAAAAGAATGACCGAAAATGATAAGTTGCTCCCGAAAAAGCTAAACTGCCTACAAATTTTGAAAATGTCAAGGGCAGAGAGCAAAATTTGGTGAAATTTTGAGAAATCTTACCCTGTGGTGGGCACCAGAGAATGTGTGTGTGATTTGTGTACCTGCTAAGAGACACAACACTTCAATAAATCATTGCATTAGTGAAAAAAAGGGGTTAGCAAGCATATCAATCACCAAAATTGATCTATTGCTTCCTATCTAGGAGGAGTATGAAAAATGTCATAATAGCCCTCAGATTATGCATATTCCAGTGACAAATACAACCTAAGAATGGAAGATTCAAATAAAAAGTAATCTAAATGATTCAAAAACATGCATTCTAGCTCTATAAATGGGGATAATAACAAAATAACTAAGAAACAAGCAAGAAAGCACTATGAAAATCCTTAAAACATGAGAAATATAAGATTGCTTCTTCAATTCTCGAAATATGGGCAGCATAAGGATGCTTTCAACTCTTCAAAATTAGGAGCATTACAACAATACAATAAAAGACTTCCAGTTTCAGGGCCATTTGAGCTCAAAATCCATCCTATTTATAGGAGAAATGGAGGAAGGGGAGAATACTCTAGAAGGGCTGCCATTAATGAGAGTGTAAGACTCATTAATGAGGAGTGGTGGAAGGAATATGTAAGAGCCATTAATTCTTCATTTATGAAAGCATTAATGAGGTATGGGTGAGGGTTTAAGAAGCATGGGTGAGGGTTTAAGGTCAAACCTGACAACTTTGACTTTAGGGGGAGGGTTGAATTCCTAATCACACCTTAATGGAATGTGACAAGCTTAAGGGTAGCTTAGCATTAGGATTAAGGTTTAAGGAAGGTGATTAAGGAGATAGAGATGGGAGGAGAGAGAATGAGTGGAGGGGGTTAGCTAATTAGGGTTAATTAGCTAATTAAGAAGAATTGGCATGTGAGAAGGGGTTGGGATGAGTTTGAACTCATGGTTGGGTGTTTGAGATTGGTTGGGTTTGAGGGAATATTAATGAAATGAATTGTTGTAATAACATATTCACTTAATAATAGGGATTTAATTAATCATTTAAGTTTTTGATTGCTTTGTAATAATTAATTAGGACTATAGACAAATTGAATAAATTAGGCTTGGGGATTGATTTGGCAAGTGATGAGGTATAAATAGGATTTCATTAATTCCCTTTAAATTAATTACCTTAGCTAGGTTATGATTTGAACTGATTGAATTGAATTGATCGGTTTGATTTGGCTAAAGTGATTAATGTAAATTAGTGATTAGATCACTTAGGAGATTAAATCTAATTTGAATGAATTATGTCAGCTGATTAAAGAGTTTTCTGGACATAATTGGGGGTATGATCACACTTAGGGAAAATAGGGTCTATGGTCAGAGCTGACCAAATCCAGGTGGTTAAAGTCACAAGATCGGTCATACTAGGAGAGACTGCAAGACTAGAGCCCGGGTACCTACTGTTGATCAGATAAAGAACTAGATGAATATGGTATGGAGTAAGAAAGAAGAAGCAAGCAGTAGTAGACCTAGTAAAGCTAAGATCACCCAATCCAATGGATCAGGTGATGTCACTACTTCCAATTAAGAAAATAAGGTATGTAAGGAACTATTTTCTCTAATGCTATATTTTACACTAGTTTCTAACATAAGATGTATTAAATTCCATATCTGCATAAGTTAAGATGCATTATGACAGATATGAGGCAAGAACCAAGCAAAGAATAGATATGCACAATTAGTGTCGAGCATCAGTATTACTATGTGTCAAGCCCCCATATCGACCAAGATGATATATTGACTGAGTGTCAGTAGTGAACGAGTCACTATTCTGCCCGAGTGATAGAATGAGCTAACTGAGCTATTTATTCAAGGACTGAGACAACTATTTTACACCTAGCACTATACGGAACATTTATTGAAAACCTAATTCGACCGTTTGAGTGTATATAATGGATTTCATCATTCATTTTCATTTCACAAAGAGATTAGAGTTTGCAGAGTGATTCAGAAGTGATTCAAAGAGAGATTTGAGAAAAGTGTGTTAAGATTCCACTGTGTATCATCAAAAAATACTAAGAAAGGTTGAAGACCCATTGTTGCCAAGTTGCCTAGAATCCATTTTATGAACCCTAATCTGAGAAATGGATGCCAGTTCATCTTCAAGAGTGAAGAGACAAGACAAGGAAATGAAGAATGTTCAGTTAGTCAGGAGTGATGCAGGTGTACTACATAATTTTTGAGTTGTACCTAAGACTACGATGAAGGGAGATCTTTTAGGAGCCTTGTCATCGATCCTGCCAAAATTTCTAATGATCCATGATGTGAGAACATGCTACATGTGTAAGATCAATGAGGTTGGAGACTTTGAGTTGAGGGAATCTTACAACAGACTGTGTGAAAATGGTGCATTAAAGGCTGAGCATCAGCACATTGCCGACAAAGGGTTAGTTTGTGCCCTATATTTCCCTCGTGACTTCAAAATTGAATGGATCATGATAGTTATAAGAATAATACACTATATGAGTTTGTGGCTGGAGAATGGACCAGTGAAGATTACCAAGGATATCATCCACTAAGTCATTGAATACCCTATTGTGCAAGGGAAGAGAACAATGTGTTGTCAGAGTAAGGAAGATATTCAGAAGAACACTTTGGCCGAGTGGAACAAGAGAGGAATGACAATTTCAACAATCACAGATCCTGAAATTGACTTTGCAGTAAGAGTGATTGCACACAAGTTTTATCAAAATAGAAGATTGGATAGTGTTCCCTGCATTGTGGTTGATTATGCATGGAAGATAGTGAAAAAGGATCATACATATGATCATACCGAGATACAAATGACTCAACTTTCTAAGAACCTATCATCAATTAGAAAGGAAAATAATTCTATGTATAAGTTCAGATCCCTAATAGTCTGTATATTTTTCTCTATTCAAAATACTTTTCCTACTATAGGAGATGTAGTATGGAGTCAGGACCGACCAGTGACACAATAGATTAATGAGTTTATTCAACAGTTAGGAGATAAATTTGATAATGTCATGGGAAACTATTTTGTTGAGTTTAAGAAGAAAATGAGAATAAGGAGAAGAATCCAAGTTTCACTAGTAGAGAAACATTATGATGATGTTTGTTTCTAGTTGATGTTGATTATACCTATATATAAGCTGTAGTATCGAGGGTGGAATGGTTGAGGACATTACCCTATGAAGTGAATATTGATGAAACATCTGCAGAAATCACAGCATTACTTGCAGAGGAAGTTGATAAAAAGGCTAAGGTATTTGGAAAATATGAAGAAGAAAAATCAAAGATAACGATGCGATTGAAGGCTGCAACCATGGAGAGAAAAAGAAAGAAATGATGAAGGGTGCTCCCCTTAATACCACAAACACATAACATAAATAGAGAAACAACCACAATATGCAAGAACAGAAAATTGGCTTCTTATTATCTCCACAAATGTGGAATTACAAACTTTCAGA
>MU223242.1:5172570-5186325 GCA_018584345.1 Thuja plicata | reverse complement strand
ATGACCAAAATGAACCTCCAAGAAAGAAATCAGATCATTCTGAGCACATACGAAAATTACCAAAAATAGTAACTTTCCATAAATAGCAGCTCTGCACAAAATAGCCCTTATTGAATATAAAAACAGAAATATTTTATGGTGATGCAAGATTACTCTTACACCCAAGATGCTCCTGCATCAAGAGAATAGTGAACAACCTTGAGAGGATGTTAGGAAAACAAGAAGAAGAAGATGTGATGCACCAATACAGATCACACAAGGTCAAGGCGAGGACGAATCTAGTGATTCAGAAGAGAGTGAAGATGAAGATGTGGGAGTAGATAAGAAGGGTAAGAAAGTGATGGTTTCTGAGTCAACTATGAAGAGGATTTCAAAGCAAGAACCTACTCCTGCCACATCCAGACCGAGAACCAAGGCATCAACAACTGCAACAATAGTCTATCCACCAGAGAAAATTCTAGAAAATAAATTTGAAGGGGAGAGCTCAAGGAAAAGGAAACAAGTTCAAACTAAAGTTGAGTCGAGAAACCCTAAGAGGAAGCCAAGAAGGAAATATATATTAGGAAAAGATGATGAAGATGAAGAAATGACAGATACAGAGGATATTAGCAAATTCAAAGTTGCTACACACAAACATCCTACAAATGTTGATGAAATTTTCCACAACATAAGGAAATCCACAGGTTTGTCAGGATTTAAGTTCATTAAGTTTGAACATTTGAGTACCGAGGATAAGGAAAATATAGAAGAGGAAATGATGGATATGTTAGCATCATACAAGATGACACCTTTAGAGATTGGGAATCTAGTCCCTGCTGAATTTTTCAAGAAGATTGATGAGAGATGTCAGTTTTCCATTAAGACTGAAAGGAAGATCAGAGAAGGGGCATTAGCCTAGATAATGTTTGAATTGACATAGAAATAGAGAAAAAAATTCATGGAGCAACATAGGAATGGATTTATCCCTAAATTGAGAGTATATTCAATACTGAGGAAGGATGTTGAAGGAGTTGTACAACAAAGCCAAATAATATGGAAGACAATTTTTGGATTGTTAGTTGATAAGAGTGCAAACAAAGATGAAGGAACATAACAAGTTAAGCTTGATAATAAAGAAGATATTGATGAGCCTATTAATATTGAGGATGAAATAAGGGAGAAGGTTGAGGATGCACAAATAGAGGATTTAGCAATTGATGACTTAACCATAATCACTGGTGAGGATACACAAGGTTTGAATGCCGAGGACTAGGGTGAAGATACAATCAACATTCTAGATTCCTCTACTAAGGCAAACTTTAAAGTTAATGAAGAAGAAGATAAGAGAAAAGAAGATCAAGCAGATAAGTCTGCAATAGATATCTCCAGACTTCATAGTGAAAAAACAAAGGAGACTAAGACTATAGAGACCAAGGAGACACAGGATCCTATAGAGAAAGAGGTTATTCAAGCATTAATAAAGCTACCACTTATAGAAACCAAGATTGTTGATACACCTGAACAGCATGTAATTTTTACTCAGAAGGAGTTAGTTTAAATTAGTGGTGACACTAGTACATTGCAAGTAGAGAAGAAACTGAGTATAAGCTCACTAGAGACTAATAAGAAGAAGTCACATAAGAAAAAGGACAAGTCTTTGAGAATAGATGTGACACTTGATGAAGTTATAGTGATTCCAAAATGGGACACTGATAACTTATCTTATGAGAAAGTGCAAATTTTGTAGAGTTTATTAAAAAGGAAGAGAAAACAAGAGAAAATGAAAAGAGAACATCAACAGAAGCAAATATTATATGATATAAAAGGTATATTTGTTGATGAATTTGAGCTTAAAGATATAACTGAGCAAGCACCTATTATAGATCAATTGGTTCATATTGTTCAAAAGGTGAACAATGATGATATTGATGCTAATGAGAAGCTCATGCAATGGTCTGAGAGAAATTTTGAGGCCAAAGTTCTTGAGAAAGTTGCAAAAGAACTTACTGTAAAATAGGTTGCACTTTCCGATATGGTAAACAACTATGTGATGTCAAATTCTTTACAAAGGATAATCAATAGCTTATTGAGAAGCTACAATCAGACTTGAAGTCAACGGGACATTCACTGAGCATGGATGTCAATGCCATCTCTATTCATTTTACCAGGTTGACTCATGCCCAAGGGAGATTATCCGAACTCATGGCTAATGATGGTAGAATAAGGGATAAATTGATTTCTATTCAGACTATGTTGATACCTCATTCCAAGGTCATGCAAAGAGAGTTATCAGCTAACAAAGAATTAGCATAGAGAGAGCCGCCTCTCAATATTGTAGAGAGATTGATTGATCTATCTACCGAGGTAGAGATTAAGTTACATGTTTTGGAGTCTATCAGATCTAGTTTGGATAATTCATTGAAGATGATCCTACAGATTCACAAACCATTTTTTGACAAGTATGATCTGACCCCTACAATACTAGCAAACAAGAGTGACAAAAATAGGGGGGAAATGCAATAAGATGTAAACAAGGGGGAAATAAAACAGATGCGGATAAAGGGGAAAGATGTAAGCAAGGGAAATAACATAATGATTTGAGTAGAAAAGGTATAACGTACTATTTTTTTTATTTTTGGAGTCACGTACTTAAGATTATGGTGTATATGTAGTGAATTTTTTATGAAGACTGAGTCATAATCTTAGGGGGACTTTTTGGTATACTTGAGTACTATTTTTGTTAAGGGGCTGAAGAGTCATGAAAAATTGTTTTTTCCACTAATGTCAAAGGGGGAGATTGTTGATCTCCAAGTTATGTTTTCTATTAGTGACACACACTTAGTCATAATCAAGGTAGGTTGGTCGGTCTTCACTGTGATCAAGCCATCCCACAAAGGCCGTATTGACCGAGCAGTAGTTACTATTGAGAAACTCAATGGTCATCGAGTACTCAGTAGTTGCTAAGTAGAATGCTTGCCGAGTTGCATATACAGTTAGTACCAAGTGACAGTTTTGACCGAGCATCAAAGTTTACATATGTTGAGTGAGACAGTTTTGTTATATGTGTTTGGAATGGTACAAACACCTAGGTAAACCATTTTGGCTAACTTCTATGTATCATTTAAAGATTGCTGAAGATATTTAATGCATTAATTATGCATTATTTATGAGATCATTAATCCCTATGCAAGCAATGCAACCAATCAAAATTAAGGATGCTTAAATGGAAAAAGTGATGAATCTAGATCATTGATCTTGATATGGATGCTTCATTAGTTATATATATAGAATGCTTCAAACCCGAATCATGTAGATGTGGATGTGAAGAGTAGAGATCGAGTGTGTATGTAGAAAAAGTAGAGTTTTGCATATTAGAAGCATAGACCAGGTAGAGTGACCAAGCAGAGAAGTGAAGGATAGAAAAGAGATATCAAATTTTGAGATCAGTTAAGAGTTGGAAAGAGGAGATCTGTTATCAGCATTTGAAGTGTAGACCGAAGGATTAGGTACTGATACATTCTAGCAAGTGAATCAAGGTAAATCTCTTAACAAAGTGGTCCTAACAGGCCTTTGTAAATCTCTTAATAGAGTGCTTACTTAGTTGTAATTTTAAATCCTTTAATCAAGGTAGATTGTATAAGTCTGTAAGCTCTTAACAGGGCAAGCCCCTCACAAGGTAGATCATCAAAAGTGATCAAACTTTGTAGCCCTAAAAGGAACACTTTGTTACTGTAGTAGGGAAGATTTGTGGGTTTCATCCCCACCCCAATTTTACCTTTCAAGGGTTTCTAGGTTACCAAATCTTTTTCTTATGTGTTCATTATGGATGTGATTAAATGTTAGGTTTATTACGGCATTATAGTTATTGTTATGTTTACATGTTGAATCAGTTTGTTTCAAAAGTATAAAAGCTTTATAGATCATGATTCACCCCCCCCCCCCCCCTCTCATTATACTTCTTTCCCATATTAGACTTCCAACAGTACCACCGTAGGGCCTATGGTGTACACTGCAGGGCCTGCAGTTTGACAGGTAAGGGCCATAGGTGAGCCCGCGGGGGCTAAGACCCCGCAAGAACCCCCCTTTTAAAAATTGTTTTGTATAAATTTTTTATATTTTATTTAAATTTTATTAAATATAATTTTTATTAATTAAAATTTATTAAAGTTTTTTTTTTTTTTAAGATTAAATTAATATTAACAAATTTAATTGATATTAATTAAAGATATTTTATATTAATTTAACTTATATTAGTTTGTGTGTGTGTGTGTATGTGTGTGTGTATATATATGTATATATATACATATATATGTTTGTGTGTGTGTGTGTGTGTATATATATGTATATATATATATGTATATATGTATATATATGTATATATGTATGTATATATATATATATATGTATATATATATATATATATATATGTATGTATATATATACATATATACATATATGTATGTATATATATACATATATACATATATGTATATATATATATATACATACATATATATATATACATATATACATATATATATATATACATATATATATACATACATATATACATACATATATATATATATATATATTTATATAGTTATATAAATTAATATATATTCTATTGTATATTACCTTTGTTTTTTTAGTAATGGTGTTATATTTTTATTAATATTTTAGAATATAGTTAGTAAAGGTAATAAATTTTAGATTCTAGAATATAAGTAATTTTGATCATTTTAAATGTTAAGTTAGTTTATAATAATCTTGATTTAATTTTTGTAGTTAATTATAATTAGCTAAATTATTGTGATGTGTTATGAGTGATTTTAAAAGTATATTTAGCTAGTGTTTCTATTTATTCGGGGAAATTTTAGTTGACCTTAGGATTTGCATACCAGAGGCTTTGGGGTTTTTAATTCCTTTGGTGTTACACGCGTTTCAGTATATGTTTTTTTATGTCATTATTTTGATCTTTTATCCGACCTTTTTGTCGTGTTGAATTCTTATGCATACTTTAGAGAGCATCTTATGTTAATTTTTGGTTAACAAGAACTAGTATGTTCCTAAAAGGGCAGGAACCAAATTTGAGATATATTCTATCATTGTGATGTTTATGTGATCCTTGAAACTAGGGTAGGTTATCTAGGTGCATATGAGGGAAGTGTCTTACAATGGAGACCAGGGCCCGTGAGTGGCTTACCGAGGAAACTCATTGTAAGTAACTTAAGGAAGTGACAACTTAATAAAATACTAGGTTAACTTTAGCAAGACAATAGTGTGCCTCATCCATGCCTTGATTGCTAGTATAGGCTAAGGATGGGAGTGGGAGATGATTCTTTTCTATACAAGGTGCATAAGGATCTAGAAATTTTACATGGAGACACTTCGCTATATGCATCCTAGGTTTCCTACATGTGTCTGGTGCCTCTGGTATTGTGTACAATCTTTATTCTTATAGTGAGCTTCTAGGATCTTCTTGCTCATACTCATTTGTTGGTATTTCTTATCCTTGTATCTTTCCTTCTTGTTGTATACATATTTTTGTGGGCCTAATATCATCTCCTTAGCACGGTGGGAGTGGACCTTTGGTTCCATGAGGTCGGGTGGTAGTGATTATTTTTACCATTGAGATTCGGCACTCATGTCCAAGTGCTTGGATGATCCTTTTTATTGTTCTAGCTTCTTATTCTTATAGAGAATTCTTCATTTATGAGATGTATATTGTACCTATCTATATTTTGGTTGACATTTATTCTAGACATGTGATGTATTGTTATTCATTGTTGTATACCCTGCAACCTGTGTAGTGGATATTGATTTGTTATGTATACCTTGGGTATCATTTGTATATGTGATCTTATGAGATGTATCTTATGATTTCAGTAAATGCATCTTCTCATATTAATTGATTTCAATTGTTCTTCATAGATTAGTTTTCTTATAAGTAACTCTACGTCATGGAACCCTTGAGATTGTTAATTGTGCTTGTTTGCATTATCATTATTGTTTATCTTTTGTGTGCTTGCTTCCACATTTGTGTTTGTAAACTTTTAAAAAAAACCATCAACTTAATATCATTTTTAATTTAATTTATCTTGGGTTCTCTAGTGGGGCGTTACATCATCTTTGGATGGAAAATCTGGTACACCATCAGCATCATTTGTATTATTTACTTTTTGTGAATTATCATAACTACCTATTATATCATCCTCCATTTCTTATCTATTCAAAATGAAATTATTGGTGATATTGATAGATGAGTTTACCGTATATGTTGTAAGGGTTTCCCACACACTTTTCCTCATCACAATTCACTCTTCATGTGGCATATAATTTTAATGTAAGCATTATAATATAATTTATTTATATATAAAATTATTATTTTAAATAGTTGTAGGGCTCCTCATTTCATTGAACACTTCCTATCAAACTCATTGACCCATGTTTCATGAGTAGTGGTTCATAACAACCCATCTCTCATTAGAATGAATGGAACACTTATCACTAATTTCATCTACATGATTCTCACAGAGGTGAAGCATCGGGACTTCTAGGAGGTCATCCATCTGATTACTACTCCATCTCAAGCACGTTTAACTAAGGATTTTCCTCCATGGCTAAGCCCACTCTGCCTGCAGCCCCATTTACAAAAACTTCAGCAAGTTTTGTGCCTTGTGAATCATTCATTAGAAAGCCCCTTGAGCTCAACATTGATAAGTAGGAGATATTTTCCACAAATCAAATTATGATATTTTTATTAGGATTCAACTATGTAGTTTTCTGATTCAAACTCATTGACCCATGTTTCATGAGTAGTGGTTCACAAGAACCCATCTCTCATGAGAATGAATAGAACACTTAGAACTCATTGCATCTAGGTGATGCCCAAGGGGATTTCTAATAAATGGTTCATAAGGAACAATACTTATGAAAGGTTTTGAAAATGGGGTTGCAAGTGTTATCTCTATAAGATATTTTGTTGTCATTAGTTAAGTCAAAGTCAAATGAATTAGAAGATTCAATCAATAAAAAGGAGAAAGACAAATATTTAACTAGTCGGTAATGCACACTGAGTAAGTTAGTGAAGTCGGTAAAGCACACAAAAGAGCTAAAGACACTACACTGAGAGTCTATAGTTACCAAACACCAAGTGCATATGAAGTACACTGAGTTGATAGTTACCGAGTACAAAAGATCATTTAACCAAGCAAAGAGAAGTTAGTCTACTGAGTTACTTAATTGACTCTAAATGCGATATGGGCACATTTAATGAATTGACATGGCATTAATTGTGATTCTACAATGCATAGAGAATAGTTCACAAGATCAAAGATCGAGATAATTCAAAGAGAAGATCTAAGGAGCAGACTAAGTGGTTAATGAAAGTTTGTTATTTCCAATAAAAACACCAAGTGTCGAGGTAAAAGTGACATAGTCACCAAGCGGAAAAGAAGATCTAATGGCTAAAAAAAATTCAAAATGTACCTAATGCATTATATTAAGAGGCATAAAATCTTATATTTGATGGATGATTTATAGAGCAAAAAGATGATGATATGGAGAGGAGGCTGATATTTTTAGTGAAAGTTAAAGGATTTATTTGAAGAACAAAAAGCAGAGAAGAGAGCACCAAGAAGATATTTAGCTATAGCAGAGCATATCCAAGTAGTGTAACAGTTTGAGATTGAGGTAACATATTTCAAAGCACATAGATTATGATCAGCATTTGTTTTTTATGCAATATAGAAGACATTGTTCATTTGTTGATACTATTGTATTGAGAGCTATAAATCCCAATACTAGGTAGATCTTAACCGATCTTATATTTGTAAATCCTTTAACAGGGTACATCTCTAAGTGTAGAGATTGTAAAATCCTTTAACCACGTAGACCTAACAAGTCTTTGTATACTCTTAACCGGGTAAGCTATCAAAATGGATAAACATTGTAAGCTCTAATCGAGCACCCTTTATACTGCAGTTAGTGAAGGTTATGGGTGTCATCCCCACTGCAGTTTTGTCTTCTAACCATGGATTTTTGTGTAAACAAAATCATAGAGCTATGAGTTCTATTTCTTGAATGTTTTAATGATATGTTTTATAATCTTTACAATATTTTCATTTAGAGTTATTGAATTTGGTAAACAGCAAGCATCAGTATATGGTTATAGGCAGTTTTAGTTATAAAAAATGTGTGGTACTGATTCACCCCTCCCCTCTTAGTCCCAACTTTCCATATTCATTCTAATAATTGGTATCAGAGCTACTACACTTGAGTTATAAGGTTTGACCACCTAAGAGTTAAATATCTTAGTCATGAAAAGTTTTAGGAAATTCAAAAGAATTGACGTTCTTGAATCTGAGTTGGAGAGTGCAAGAGAGTTAATCATTGATCTGAAAAAGAAACTTGAGAAGTCTCTAATTATTAGAAGGAAAATATAAGATGATCTAAAGGTTACACAAAAACAAGTTGATACACTTGAGATAGCATCTGAAGGAAGTTTTACTGATGAGTCGGAATCATCTATAAGAGAACTAATGGAAAAGAATTATTCACTTACTGAGTAGTTGGACCTAATGAAGATAGATCTTGAAACCAGCATGATAAGAATGAATGAATTGATTGAAGGAAAAGGGATTGTTGAAGATGAAAAGAAAATGGCAGAAGATGATAAAAGACAAGTTGAAATCAAACTATTAGAGAAAGATAATGAGATCATGAGAATGAAAAAAGTTCACTATGATATGACTGACCAACTTTTGAATGAAAATCAAGATAACACAAGAAAGGAATTTGAGAACCAAACACTAAAATCTAAAATTGAAAGAATGGATCAAAGACTGAAAGATGAGAAAGATGCAGTTGAAATACTGAAAATAAATGAAGAAGCATTGAAGTCTCTAGATAAGAAATTAAAGAATCATCAGCAAAGGAATGACAAAACAAGAATTGGATTCGAAGAGAATAGCACTACCGGGAAAGGAGAATCATCAAATGCATAGAAAGATGAAATTAATGCACCCCCACCGAAACAAAAGAAGCCAAGTTGCAATTATTGTTGGAAGCCTAGACACACTGCTAATGTCTGTAGGAGAAGGAATACTAAAGCACTGAGTACATATAAATTTGATGGTTATTGTTTTAGATGCAATAGGTTTGGACATCAAGCGTTTGAATGCAGAACTAATCTTGCTAACTACATAAGGAAACCTAATTTTGATGGTTACTGCAAGAATTTTAATAAGTTTGGACACAAATTTGAAGACTATATAACAAATAAAATAAATGAAAAGTGGAAGCCTAACCGAGAGAATGCTAATACTAACAGAGCAGGAACATCTATACCTTAGGACTATAATAAAAGAATTTCATGTTTATCCTATGGAAGGTATTGACACATTGCTGCAAATTGCATGTTGATGCACGAAAGAAACAACCAAAGAGCATGGAGGAACCCCATCATGGCATGTTTTCATTTTCATAAGGTAGGACACCTGGAAAGAGATTGTAGATACCGAGGTGATGCACTGACCAAAGATGAATCTATAATGAAATCTCCAACTAATGTTGATGAAATCAGATAACAAATGAATAAAACTTGGAGGAAAAATAGTCAGGATGAAGGAACATTGTTCGGAACCATAGATAACACCATCTCTACCGAGTTGGTTGCACCAAGATCCACCTAATTGGTGAGAGGTATGTAGGAACTGCATGCTTATAATAAATCTTACTTTAGTTCTTAAGCATTATATTTAAGATCCATATCAGCATATTGAGATGTATCTAGATAAGTTGTGAAAGTTTTGGATGAATATTGCTATATATAGTTTTTTTTTTTAACTTGGTCGAGCAAAGTAACTATGCAGTCAGTATAAAAGTAAAAGAAAGAAGAGGGACTCGGAAAGCATATTTAATGCACATTAATAGAGCCATTGGAAACCCTAATCATGAAAAAGGTATAAATAGGTCATTTTGCTAATCATTTGAACCTAACATTTTCAAAGAGAACATAAGCACATTGCAGAGTGATTATCTCATCGAGCCACCGAAGTGAATTCAAGGTAATTCTAAATCTTTGAAAGAGTATTGAATAACATTTGAGACATTTACTTCAGTCCAAGTTGAGTTCACAAAGTCATTTTTTATCAAAGCGTGCCCTAGTTTGTTTAAGCAAAGTATTTGAAGGTATTCATGGAACCTGTTGGTTGTATTTCTTGTTTTGGCAGTTTTCCTGGTTCCCCATCCTTTTCTCTGTGATCTGATGGTTTCAAGTCAGCTATCTCTCATTCATTGTGGCCTTACCTATGTCAAGTTTTTAGGTTTTCAAGTCTAAACCTAACTCAATTTGAAAAACCTTGAAAATCCTAGGCTTTCCAAGTGTTAAACGTTAAAAGAAAACCCTAGGTCATGGCACTTCTATTTTGATGTTACTTTTTCTATCCACTTAAGGCATGTGTTTTAATTAAATCACCTTGTCGCATTACTCCAACCGAATATTCCATAAGTTTCCCGACTTCGCATTTTCCTTTTTTCGCGTGGTCTCGTTCATGTTCAGCATATTCCTTTGGCATTATGAGACTCAGCGATTCCTTCATGTCGGGTAGTCGCAAGATAATTATATCATAAGCTTTATGCAGAAGGGACCCACTGCTTAGTCGGGTAATCACAGGAAATTCTCAACAGTTATCAAAACGTCTTCAGACTTCGCGATTACTTCATGTCGCTTTATCACCAAATGAATCTAAAGTTAAAAGGTTAAGTAAGGCCTTCAGTCACGTGGTCTTGAAAAGGAACAGTGGTTAAGAGATTTTGACCGAGACTACGTGACTGACCATCTGAGGTTTGCAGTAAAGTATAGTCAGGATGTCGCTAGAACAAGATGATGACTCAGTTTTCCATTGTGCAGTAAGTAAACAAATGACTGTGTGGCATGTGTCCTAAGGCGAGTAGTTGTTAAAGAATTATCACATGGTCGCCAGAAGTAAAAAATGTACTCAGCAACAATGAGACTAAGTGCTTTGCCTTCAGTTGCAGTGTCTGAGAAAGAGTTAAGGGTATGCACGAATGTTTGGTGATTAAATGACAGCCGTAGGATATAAAGATCAGAGGATCTAACGGTGGTCGCAAAATCTAAGAAGAAAAGTGCCCAAAGGGAAAATTCCTCCCCACTTGGTGATTAAGGTATGTTGCGTAGTCATCAGAAGTGGAAAAAGGGCACATATAACCTGTTGTGGTAAAATTAAACATTCAGGACTTGTATTCTGCGATTGGGCGACTAGGTGTGGTCGCATAGTCTTGCCATGAAAAAGAAACACTCAGCGACTAAGAGATAACCGTAAGAGGTTAAGCGCAACGGTTAGTCACAAGGTCTCAGAAAGGATAATGAGTTAATGTTAACTGTGCGTGACTATGATTTTAGTTGGGTCACGTGATCGCCAGATGGTGATTTGGGTTAGCCAAAGGTAAGAAAATGCATTGTCTCTATGTCTCAAGATAAACCATGGGTTAGTGACAGAGGCCCGTGACAAAGAGACTTTGTGCAGTCGTGCAGTCACCTGATCCTAAAATCTAAAATGGAGGCAGTTTTTGATGTGACAATATAAATCGCTCGGTAACCAATCACAGGCTTGCATTTTGATTACTTTGCAAAAAGAGTAGCTGAGATGTAAGACAGTTAACGAATCATAGTGTGACATGTCAGCTCTTTTAAATTTTGTATGATTGTTCCGAGGATTCATTTTTGAAAATTTGATTTCATGTCAAGCTCAGGAACTACGGCTAGGTTTTCATTCAAGTTCACAGCATGAAAAATTAATGACAGAACTGATGTTTCCAAATTATGAGCTGCGCAATCTGAATGATGACTATAAGGAGTTGATGGTGCATTCATTTTTATTCACCGTGCTTTTAGTTTTCAGAGCCCAAGTTGTTAAGTTTTCAGAAAAAAGAGATATTTTGCTCAGTTTGCAGTGTTGCCAAAGTTGATCAAAGAGTTCTAAATTTCAGGAAATTGTGCACAGGATGGTCAGCTGATCTTTGGGATAGATTTGTTTCAATATCAGTAGGGAGTAAGAGATTCAATGTGTTTCAAGTATGAGCGGGGCTATGAGTGTTTCTTCGACAACTGCAGGAAGTGAAGAGGAACATAAAGGAAAGGTGAGTTTTTCTGAGGAATTCCTCCGTCTCCTACCTGGTTCAACACAGAATAAGAAGGATAATGCTAATGTTCTCCTTGATGAGTACAAGGACATTTGAGATGCTGTGACTCCAGGGACAACAGGTTTCTCCCTTTTCAATTATTTTTATAAAAATTCTGATAAGCCCATCCCAGTATCAAACCCTTGGACTTGTGGTTTGGCTAGGTTACTTGTTCCTGATGTCTTCCTAGATATAGACCTATTCTTAGACCTAGCCAATCACTATGATATTTTGACAAAGACCATCAAGGGGGATAATGGCACTGCCCTTTTAATTTTGAATAAAAACTCATTCATGCAGGCTTTTGGCTTATTTAGCACCATGTCTACTAAAATTGACATGACAAAGCAGGAGAAGAGGTATAGTTTGAAGCCTCGTATTGCTAAAGGCTTATTGCAGAATCACATGTTGAAAAAGTGAAAAAGTACTTAGATCCTATGGCCGAGCCAAATCCATATCATTATAAGGATCTACACTTCTACATTAAGTATATCTCTTATGCTCTGTGTAGAGTGCTAGGGAGAGATGGAGATGCAGAAAAAATCAATGTTGGCATCATGATGATGGTGCTAGGCTTACAAGAGGTGCATTCAAGCACCAGTTATGATTATATACAGCACATAATTGATGAAATGCATGAGGGTTTCATTGCAACCTAGAAAAGACTAAAGAATCCAAAGGAGAAGGAACCTAAATTTTTGCATTACTCATTCCTTATGCATCTCCTCTTGTACTTTAATTTTGTAATCATGGATGTTAATAATCTAACTCCCCAGAGATTCTACCAGTCAACACCAAATCCTATCCAATTTTGGGTGAGGGTCTGGAATTACACTTCTAGGGAGTGTGACTACTATGATTTTTAGAATTGGATTGTGTATCTAATGGTGCAGAGTTTGGGAACAAGCAGGGCAAGAGTCCCATTGAAGATCATACAACTGCTCAGGCCCTATGATTATACAGATAATTGGCCTGGAAAATATAATTGGGGTGATTTCTTCTTGGAGGATAATTATACCATT
This sequence comes from Thuja plicata, assembly GCA_018584345.1. NCBI lineage: Eukaryota > Viridiplantae > Streptophyta > Pinopsida > Cupressales > Cupressaceae > Thuja > Thuja plicata. The sequence goes on along the minus strand of MU223242.1, from coordinate 5,173,117 downwards.
ATCAGGGTATATGGGTGTATTCACCCACCTCATTTATTACCATATCATGTGCCTACAAGAGTGGCTGCAATGGAATTCATATGGCAGTTATTATTAACAGATAATGAGCACTTTGCACCACACAAGAAGGGGACTATAACCCCTAGGCAATTCAAGATTTTCAACTTTACAATTGGGAAGAATGCCATTGATGCAGTGGGTCAATGGTTGGAGAAATACAGGATGGGGGCAGCCCCTTATAGGTACATTGATCCAGAGGGCTTCATGGCAGGGGTTAGGAAATTGTATACACCTACCATCCCCAATACGAATGTCCACTGTGAGTGCATAGAAGAAGATGCAACAAGGAACATCTTAGATCAAGATGATATCCATACCAGAAGACTGAGAATCCAGGAGTTGTTGAAGCTGGAGAAGCAGATAAAGAGAAATGGGTTGTCTTTTGGGGGTTTTTACCCTGACCTCCCATATTTTGATAGAATTAAGGCCATGATAGACAACTATTATGTGCTTGTAGAGAAACTAGATACAGTCCTTGACAAGAAAG